>CAUYLG010009079.1:0-34798 GCA_963573385.1 Cacajao melanocephalus
TTTTTTTTTTTTTTGAGACAGGGTCTCGCCTTGTGCAGAATGCGCAGGTTGGAGTGCAGTGGCACAATTCTCGCTGCCTTTACCCACACATTGCTTAGCTATCAACGCTGACGTCACATCGGAAATTGTGACAGTTCTCAGTCAGTTTCCACCTTACAACAGAACTGTAAGACAACAGACTGAAGGAATCACTTTGTCTAAACTTGGGAACGCCCTCTCATTATTCGGACAGAAGCCTTGACACTGTCACCTCTTCTCCTCAGCTGGCCTCAAGGGAAGCTTAGGTCCCCCTGGGTCCAGCAGCTCTGCAATGCCCACAGTTCAGAGTCTGCTCCGAGCCTTGCTCATGAGCAGGGAGGGCGGGGCCTGCCTACCGGAGCTTGGTGTTGATCTGCAGTGCTTTGGCCAGCATCTTCGCTCCCATGTCCCCCATTCCGTTCCCGCTAATGTCCACTTTGGTCAGAGAGGTGTTGCTTCCCAGGGCATTGATGATGATGGTGACCTCAGTCTTGAGTTTCGAGTCAGCCAGGGACAAGGACTGCAGAGGCTGTGGAGCGAATGACACGCGGCACTCAGCGGTCTCATCAAAGCAGCACCCACTCTCCACGACCCATTTCATGGAGAATGACAGGGGATGGACCCACTGCACATGTCTAATTTTAGAAGTGCTACTTAAAAGAAACTCACAGACAGACACCAAAGGTTCTGGCACAAAACGGACTGCTGGAGTAAAAGATGGAGAACTTCTGTTTTAATGCTCAATACCTATCACTTTTCTTTTGAGGGAAGCCAGGGAAAGACATGGAGGCTGACAAATGCCAGCTTTAAGCAGAGGATAGGATGAAATAAATAAAAACATAACACAGAAATGTCTCAGCTTTAATATGATCACCCTTTATACCCATTTTATTTTTACATAAGGTGAAATGGCACCTTAAAATACTAATAGAGGATAAATGCAAGATAAAAGCAATCCAGGCCAGACTAATAGTTGACAATTACTATGTTTAAGCACCATTTTTATGTGTATTAATTCACTTAATCTTCCCACTGACCCATTACTTAGATGCTACTATTACCCCATTTCCTAAACCAGCAAACAGAAAAGTGAAGTGACTCAACCAAGGTTACACTGTTAACAAGTACCTGAACTAGGATTCAAATTCAGAGGTACCGGTTCCAGATTTCATGCTTCTAACCCTATACCACATCTCCCAATTAGCTTATCTCAGATCTTTCTGATCACTCTTTTAGTTTTTTTTTTTTTTTTTTGAGATAGGGTCTCACTTTGTGTAGAATGCACAGACCAAAGTGCAGTGGGGCAATCACCACTCACTGCAGCCTTGACATCTTGGGCTCAAGCCATCCTCCTACCTCAGCCTCCTAAGTAGCTGGAACCACAAGTATACAATACCATATTTTGCTCATTTTAAAACATTTTTTGTGGAGACGGGGTCTCACTATGTTGTCCAGCCTGGTCTCGAGCTCCCAGGTTCAAGCAATCCTCTCACCTTAGCTTCCTAAAGTGCTGGAATTACAGGAACGAGTCACCACACCTGGCCTTAACTTTATCTGTTAAGTATCAATCAGAAAATAATTCCTTTTTAAAGTTAAACGTGTGTGGCTTTTTTGGAAGGGAGACACAAGGTCTTGCTCTGTCACCCAGGCTGGAGTGCAGTGGTGTGATCTTGGCTCAATGCAACCTCTGCCTCCTACGTTCAGGCAATTCTCCTGCCTCAGCCTCCCAAGTAGCTGGAATTACAGGCATCCGCTACCATTCCCGGCTAGTTTTTGTATCTTTTGTAGAGACGGGGTTTCACCGTGTTGGTCAATCTCCTGACCTCAAGTGATCATCCGGCCTCAGTCTCCCGAAGTGCTGGGATTACAGGCATGAGCCACCGCACCAGGCCTTGTGTGACCTTTTGATTTGACCATAAGCTGTATAGTGAATCCAAATCAGCCCACTCATTGTCCATTTAAACCAGATACGAAAAGCCACGCAGCCTGCAGCTTTTGCTTGTCCTGCAGGGTATCTGACCAAATAATAATAATAATAAATTAACAGAGCTTCCTATTTACAGCCAATTCACTTTCCTAGTTTATGTTGCCTTCCTAGCCCTGTGGGCATTTGAGTTTGCATTCTTTGATTTAAGCCATAACTTACTGAGGTGGGGTAACAATTCCAGGCAGACCAGGTTGAACCAGTGTGGCTCTAAATGTCAGAATTCAGACTTCCCTGGGAGATCTGGATATCTCCTGGGTTGTGTGCAGTGCTCTATATTGTCCTAGCCACACTGAACAAATTATTATATGGTTATTGCATAAGGAGCCCCCACATTACAGGAAGTAGTGATAGAAGTGGCTTCTGGGTTAATCTACGACCAAGTTCAACAATGGCCCGGGGGACTGGAGCTCTCAAGATGTGCCTGGGTGGTCTAAATGACAGCCCCCATACACAGCCTGGGGTTTATCTGTGTCCACTTAACCACTTAACATTGATTTCCAAAGCAACATCTATAAGAGGTTCATCTACAAAACGGCTACAGGAGACAGAATGAGGGTGTTGATAGTTTCAAGACTCAGATATAAACAAGGCATCATTATGCATATGGTCGGTACCAAGAGACATAAGTATATTATTGTTCTTACCATCCAAATTTACCATAGCTTTCAAACTTAATACATTTATGGTAAAACCAAAAGGTAATGCTGTATTAATCAGAATAAAATTTATAACAGTTAAATGGCCTGGTAAGTGCTAAGGCAATTAAAACCTGGGCCAAAAAAGTCTGCATACATTTAGACTCAAGTGGCTTTAGCACGGTTTCTTCAATTTCCACATAGGTAAGTGGAAACAGCAACTAAAAATGCTCCAGGCTCAGGAAACTTAAATGTTTAAAATAAAAAACAAACACAATATGCTTTAATAAAAAGATGTAATCACATCTCTCATCATTTCAATAATCTCGATTCAATTACTACGAAAATGATATATTATAGCTTCTTCCTAATACTGGAAAACTGCCAACTCTCCAACCCATCAAACATCAATTCCAGGACTATATTCAAATTCTAATACACCCCAGTTAATACTTAAAAATAATAGGCAGAATCATTAATGCGAACAGAACAGCCTGAATTGCGTGCATATTTATAAGGTCGTCCGTTCCTGATTTACTGTACTTCCGTGTAACATTACTATTTGAAATCTTACTGTTTCTTTTTCATAGCTGAACATGCTTAACCTGAGAATCTGTCTCCTGGCTACATGCACTCCCAGGAGAAACACATTCTGTTCTACTGCTTACAATATGAGTTCGTATGTAATACTTTAGAACAAAACTCCCTGTCATCTTGGCCCCTCTATATTACTCTCTGGGTGTAGCAGCCTGAAAACCACTGTCTATAGCTAAAGGTGACACTGGAACCCACCGGCTTCTAGGTTTTTCAACTGAACAGAGTGTACCATACTGGGTGAATAAGGTATTCCATAGGCTGGTCAAAGAACAAGCTCTGTAAACACAAGGTCAGAACGTAAAAAGCAAAGAGATTACTTTTTCATATGTAAAACTCGTAAATAAATTTTAAAAATGATCCCAATTATACTAGATATTCGTAAAATTTTTATCATCACAACTCATCTCCTAATCACTTCAAATTGTTTTGCATATTACCATTTAAAAGTAGAAAAAAATAGAAAGTAATTGCTTTCTGAAAAAGCCATCTATTTTTCAATGCAAGAACATAAAAAGCTTTTCATTGTACATCATTACGAGTGATACCCTATTCAAATTTGTAGGTTGACAGAATTCATATTCACATAGCAAACTTTATCATCTGCAAATAAGGTTTTAGGTATATTTTAACCATCATCTTTAGGTAGCACACTTCCAGAATTCTAGATATAGTTTGAAGAAGCTCACATAATAAGCAAAACATAAAATTTATATACTTTTCATGAAAATATAAATTTTCCTAAAGTATGTGTTAAGAAATCAACATTTTGGGGTGAATATTAAGTATAATTCTGTAAAATTAGCTTCCCTAATATGTTAAAACTGGGCCAATATTGGAAAATCAGAAACTCAAACAAGACAGAGTGATGTAAAGTCAAATTAATATGTAAAGCAAACAGCATAAACTCTGAGAAGTCTAAATTATATTCTAATTATACCCCTAATTTCCATAACCCAGCATAAGAGCAACAAAATGTGAGGTTTATTAGCAAATGAGGGTAAGGAGAAGTACTGAATTCATTAAATAATAATGAGATTCATTTTCTCGCCCACAGGTTGAAAATTACATCCACAATGAAGAGAAAAGGGAACAGAATTTTCTCCTGCCCACCAGCTCAGAGCCCCGCCAAAGACATGGAGGCAAGCGCAGGTGAGGAAAAGTCCAATATCCATCCCTCCTGGCCTCTTAGCTTTCACAGAAAAGTCAGCTTACGGCTGTAACAGAATTTGCCATTCCCTGGTATAAATTCAGAAGGCAAAATGGTACTTTTTCAAAATGTGACATATTCCACATGATTAATATAAAAATCACCCTCATGACCTACAAAAGTAGCTATTACAAAACATGAATAACGTGACTCTTCATAGTAGGAATACAAATTGATGTGAGTTTTAGGAACTGGAAAAGCTGAGTCTGGTGACCAAATAGGACTTTGAGAACAAAGGGATGAAATCAAAGCATCAGTAGGTATAAGGTGTAACACACCAGCTCTAAATTAAATAGAGTCACGGTACAGTGCTTCTTACTCTGTCCATAAGATAACTTTTTTGGCACCTAATGCATTTTAAAGGGCAGCAAAATAAGAAACTATTTGAAATTAAACTTCTTTACCCTGAACTAAATCTTGGTCAGAAGCAACTAAAGGGGATTAAAAATGCAGGGTGCTACCAGACTTCAAGAAGCAATTGAAGACGGAAGACAATTTCGTTGCCTCCTATAATTCTGCATAATGAAATTCAAATTAGCAATAGGATATTTCTCAGCATTATATAAGGTCATAAAGTCAACTAGATTATAAAAATTCATGCCTGCAGATTAGTTTATTAGCTGAAGTTAGGAAGCAGTAAGGCTAATTAAAAGACAGGCTCAGAGTCAATTTATACTTCTTTTTATCTATTAGTTACAATCTTCCTTTAACTGGTAGTGAGTTGAAAGAAGTAAAAAAGTGAGTTTTTCAATACCTTGTGTAAAGCATACTTATTCTACTTTTTAAAAAATAATAGAAAAGGTACACATTGATAAACCTATCTGAAAGCATGTCAGCACTAATCCAGTATAAATAATCAGTAAGAATGGCAACAAACACAAGATTTTAGTCCAAAATGTTTAACATAATACTCACTGATTCTTCATCTTGAATCATCTGTACTAAGTTGTCCAATACAGGTGTCAGAATTCTAAAGAGATTTTAGAGATGTGGACAGCGGAATCAAATCAAAAGCTTTCAGGAGGCTGGTTATTTTCATCATTGTCATATAAAAAAATTCAAAACTCTTACTTGGATTTCATATTATTAAAATTTTTGCCTAACGCCAGGTGTTGTATTGATCTGTTTTTACTGAGCCACACTATTAAGGTAGATAGGTCAGATTCTAAACCTGGAAAGAATCAGAGTAAGCAGAGAATCAAAACACATGTGTATAAATTAGTTCTCAGCTGGAACACGATTAAGCAAAGGTGACATGTAGTTGGATGACTTCCTTTACCTTCCTGAGGGCCCTGGGATTCTAATCTTTTATTTTCAAAGGCACTCTTTGCTCTCTTTTCATGTCCTATTATTTCACAGGGATAAACTCATTCTCTACAAAGACTTATCTAAATCTCTTAATATAATCAGTGGCTAAGCCAAGTCAGCAGGAAATGGAAATGAATAATGACCGAAAGTTTCATCTCTCCCCACCACTTTGTGAAAGAAGATTCCAACAAAGTGTTCACTGGGGAGTAAGTGGAGTTAAAGTTGTCTATGCAAATTTCACAGGTTCATACTAACATGATACTACAATAAGCAGAAAAGAATCTCATGAAATAAACTTTTGAATCAATAAACAAGAGTATAAATTTATTATTATCAGTAAGGATGCAAAACATTGGGCTCAGACCTTTATCATGTACTGGTGATATTTTTATAAGTGAGTTGTTTTACGGCACAGGCTTTGCATAGTTAGCCACGGAATCAACTTAGTAAGACTCTGGCACAGATTTAGTCTATAAATAAATCCTATTGTTAAATTTAAAAGCCCTATTAGACAAGAAATGGAATAATATTTTTATTAAGGCATTGTCAGGATTTGGGTAGAAGATTATTTTCCCCTGATTAACTTGTTTCAAAAAATATTTCATTTTCATTTCTTTTCTGATACCTGACTTACCATTGTCGGAGATGTCTAAGCTGGTGATGTTGTGTATTTCAGCAATGCAACCCTCTAATACTTGAGCGCCTCCTGATCTCAGCTAGAGAAACACAAACCAAACACAAAGTAAAGTCTTCACTCTACTGAAGGTGTAATAAAAAAATTAAAAATAGGAAAGACAGTCAGTCTTAAAATAAGCTTAGTACCAAAGAAAAAGTGAAAGCTTATCAACTCCAAAGAAGCTATTATCAAAGGGGAAAGAGCCGATCACGAGCCATTGCTGCCATTTCCTCTACCATGTGATCCAACATCAAATCCTAAACCCATTAGGAAAAAACACGGAGAAACAAGATGACCACCACCCAGGCCACTACTAGCAAAGCAATACATACCAATCCAGAAGAACTGCTTCATTTCTGACTTTCGGAAAGCTAATAAATTCCTTTACACACGAGAGTTTACTGTTTTATTTAACTGTTACTGATTCCAAGATATAAAAACTCTCCACCATACCAAAGGAGACACTGAGGACTGACTTTGATTGTCAAACATTTCAGGAAGGACCTATTCCTACCTGTTCTACAGAAAAGCGAGTTCTCCCTAATAAGGCAGATAATAGCTAACTAAAGATGATGGCAAAATGATCTGTACAAAACCTTCAAGCCACAGAGGGAAAAAAATGTTGAATTAATAGAAAATATTATTATGATTCTTTCAGAGCAAACTAAGTGCAAATGATTATTCTCACCTCATTTGCTGTTCTATTTTAAAGAGAAAGATAACCTGAAAAACCCAATACAGTACTTTTCATCTTTTCCTACGAAACCAAAGTATATTTTACAGCAGTCATAATATCTTCGTATTTTCCATTCAGCAAATATTTGTTGAGCTCTTACTCTGTGTAAGGCATTGTGAAGGACGCAAAGTTTCCTAAGCTGTGGCCCTTATGCCCAGTAAACTTACTATCTAATGAAGAAAAATAAACTACCATTTATTAGAAACCTACTATGAACCAAGGAAGATGGCAAAACCTTTCCTCATGTTGGAAAATAAAAATCTTGACAATAAACTACAATACGAGGTGCTATTTTCCACGTATCTAAGTTTTGGTGTAAGAATTAGGGAATCTTCATTTCCCTATTTTGGATGCAATATTTTGCTGGTTCCTTGGATGAAAACTTGCCAAATTCTCTGGCTTCTTGTATGGTAAGCCGAGTTCTGCACAGATCTTCCAGACTGCTCTTTATTTGGGAGAATCTCAGTTGGTATGTTTACATTCAGCCATTCCTACTTTTTTGAGACAGAGTCTCACTGTGTTGCTCAGGCTGGTCTTGAACTCCTAGGTTCGAACAATCCTCCCACCTCACCCTCCCAAGTAGCTGGAATTACAGACATGTGCCACCACACCTCACCATTTCTACTTTTTACGGTGACAAATTACTCTAAGGTGAGCTCTGAAGTAGAGTATTACAGAGAGGCAGACCTCTCCAAGAGACGGGTCTACACACTTCAGGGAAACCGGAACCAACCCCACAGCTAAAGGGCTTCTAACCTGTGTGCAAAGCTACCGTCAGGAATGAGTGCCAGGCCCATCTCACCACCCCGGCTTGTTTTCTCAGGAGCTCTCCAGCTTACCTAAATGCCCCACTGAGCCTGTCTCATGATGCCACCTCTACATCTTCCCCAGCACTTTGTTACTCAAAATGAGTAAGTACAGAAATTGATTATAAACATTTTTAGAAACCTTAGTAGTAAAAATTTTAGGTCTGTTGCATCTAATCATAAAAACTGGGGGCTCGCATGTATCTTTCTAAATCTTTCTTGTATTTTATTCTTACTATGTTTTATAAATATATTGGTATATGATACATTGGAATTTCAAAAAACAAACCAAAAAATAGTTTATTTGCTACAGATAGTTTTGAAAAGCACAGCTCTAGGTCACAGCTTCTTTATACCTGAATAAGTAAATGTGTACATATACTAAGAACTCACTTAAGCAAACACTTCTCAAAAAACAATTTGAGTTTTAAAGCATGAAAAAAGCATGCTTTTGAGAAGATAAACATAAATGCATAAGTCTTTACAATTTCATATTTGCTGATAGTTATTTACTTGTTGAGAAATTTTTTTTTTTTTTGAGACGGGGTATCGCTCTTGTCGCTCAAGCTGGAGTACCGCGGCACAACCTCCACCTCCCGGGTTCCAGCGATTCTCCTGCCTCAGCATCCTGAGTAGCTGGGATTACAGGCATGCACCACCATGCCCGCCTAATTTTTGTATTTTTAGTAGAGATGGCATTTCTCTATGGTGGCCAGGCTGGTCTCGAATTCCCGACCTCAGGTGATCTGCCCACCTTCATCTCCCAAAATGCTGGAATTACAGGTGTGAGCCACCATGCCTGGCTGAGAAAATTTCTATTAGAAAATTTCTATGTTGTAACATTGTAACATAAAAATATTCCATTTATAGAAATAGAAAATATAGGTAACATTTAAGTATTTAATTCTATTTATACATACTCCTTACTGATAATATTTGTAGTATATACACATAAAACATACTTTTCAATAACTAAAAAATAATCAAATGTATCAATATATTCTAATGGATTCATAAAGTACTTACACAATGGCCAAGCTAATGAAAGCCCAAGGAGAAAAAACAAAAAGACATTATCAGTAGTAAGCATAACAAGAATAAAGAAGCAGCTACGGTCTCTATCAGTACTCAATATAAAAAAGCAAAGAGCTGGAAAAAAATACTTCTAACATTTGCTCCCAAAACAAAAATTTAGATAAGAAAATAACTGAGCTTTAGTTACCAAGAACATTCAATTGAAGTCACAGGTTATTAAATGTCTAAAATTCCCCCAAAGCTAAAGCTTTCCCAAAAACAGTAAAAGCTTTTTCATTACTGTAAATGAAAATCCTTTTAAATGAATTTGCATAATTTGAGGCTGTCTGCATGTGTGCATGTAAAGCTGGTTTTTAAATTACCCTTATTTGGATCCCACACACTAGCATTATTTAAAAGAAAGAAAGATCAAAGAAGTAAATGTGAATAAAATGTTGAATACTTTTTGAACTGTTAAAAATAAAATCACATTTCTTTCAAGGGAGTAGTATCCTCTCACTCAATGAAGGTGGAACATTTCTGATCTTACAATTCTAAGCAAAGAGTTATATCTAACACTCAAATATTCATAATGGGGATAAGGACAGGAAGGAAAATTAAAATCTAGAAGAAACTTCTAATAATTTACTTTCCTTCCTTAATATCATTTTTCACTTAAAAAGATATGGCAAAAATATAAAATGACCCCAAATTGTCTACTGTTCTTTCATAGGGGTTTCAATAATAATTTTAATTAATTTTTATCCTGGGAAATTTTCATAGATAAAACTGAATAGTGTAGGTTTCTCCAAGGACAGAAAAAATGATTAGACAACATCCAGTTCATAATGTCCACATTCTAGCAGGATTTGATGCCAAATAACAATCTAGTACCTAAGAAGGATGTATACAAATATAGTCATTTTCTTTCTTTTTTTTTGTTTTTTGTTTGACACAGAATCTCACTGTCTCCCAGGCTGGAGTGCAATAGCGTTATCTTGGCTTACTGCAATCTCTACCTCCCAGGTTCAAGCGATTCTCCTGCCTCAGCCTCTCAAGTAGCTGGGATTACAGGTGTGCACCACCATGCCTGCCTACCTTTTGTATTTTTAGTAGAGATGGGTTTTGCTATGTTCGCCAGGCTGGTCCTAAACCCCTAATCTCAAGTGGTCTGCCTGCCTTGGCCTCCCAAAGTGCTGGGATGACAGGCATGAGCCACCGTGCCCAGGCAAATACAGTCATTTTCAAAGTGCAAATAGTTGCAGATATTCACTGCTTTCATACATGCATCCTGTCATGTGAAACATTTGCAATTCTGCATTCCATACCTGGCCTGACAGGGAAGTGGTAGGTGAGGAGTACTACAATGATGCTTGCCTCAAGGTTGCGTGAATGAATATCAAATGGAATAAAACTGCCTCAAAATTTCTATTTCATTCCTGCAAAACTCATTACAAATGTCCATATTGGGTGCTCTTTTTTCTACTCGTCATCAATTGCAATAAACTGTAGGATCATCTTCAGAAAAGTTTCCACTTAGAGAAACTAACTCCCACACCCAGGCCTGCAACTAAGGCCACAGCTATAATTAATTAGCCTTTGCATCTTCTCTGAAGTATTAGAGATTTTTGTCTCTCACTTGGAAGGAGACTAAGTTTGAAGAATTTAGTCCCAGCATTTGCCAATTCTTCTCTTAATATATAACTATGAAGTTCTAAGATTTTAAAAAACAGACAAGAATGCATATGGCCAGGCACGGCAGCTCACACCTGTAATCCCGGCAGTTTGGGAGACCGAGGTAGCCAGATTACTTGAGGTCAGGACTTCGAGACCAACCTGGCCAATGTGGTGAAACCCCATCTCCGCTAATAACAAAAAAAATTAGCTGGACCCAGTGGCATATGCCTGTAATCCCAGCTACTCAGGAAGCTGAAGTAGGAGAATAGCTGAAGCTGGGAGGTGCAGGTTGCATTGAGCCAAGATTGTACCACTGCACTCCAACCTGGGTGACAGAACAAGACTTCATCTCAAGAAAAAAAGAAAAAAGAATGCATACATCCATTGCCTCCTTTCAGATATATGGATACATGGGAAGAATACTGATGAATGCCAACATCACAACTGCCATATGAAATGGTTGTGAAGCTCTTTAACCTAGAGGGCAGTTCTCTGAACATCTGTACTGTTATTAAATCCTTACCCTTTGAGAATGAATAAGGATCAGCCAGAGGCCATTCTGAAGCTATTCTGGTTATAAAGTATAATACTGTCTTGTGTCAAAAAATCAGGTTTTGAGAAGAATTTGTCTCACCAACAAGCTAAGGAGAGTAATTCATCTTGAAAGATGTAAAACAGCTTCGAAGGCAATTCCCAAAAATGTTTTGGTAAAGACTGAATATTTATAAAGCTTCTAAAAATAAACATTTTCAGAAGGGTAATAGTGACCTATGCTGTCAATTCTGACATTCAAAATGAAGTTCTTCCATGACAAACCTTCTGCTCCCCAGATGATGGCTCACATACGCTGGGATGGCATAGTGACGTTGTACCAGACGCTAGCCCTGAAAACTATTATCTCCATTCAATAGAGGAGCCACAAAAGCTGAAAGAAGGTGAGTCACCTAATAAGCGAAGTAACTGAGCCAGGTTTCAAAGGGGGCCTTTTGATTCCAAAGTGCTCACCATTGGCTCACTCTTTTGCCTCCCATAACTACTCTGAGTCATTTTCACATACAAAAGAGACTCCTTTTCAGTACTAAAAGACCAAGAGAAAGAGAGTTGATGATATAATTAATGCAAAATGCCTTAAGAAACACAGAAGTTTCTTCCTACAAGTATAGAAGTTATCTGTAAATGTAAGATTAATTTCAGTGCTTATTACCTTAGCTATCACAGATCCAAAAGAATATAGACCAACATTTTAGATTTAATTTTCCAAATAACGATGATGTTTGTATTATAGGAAAGCAACTCCATAAGTTCTAAATACATTTTTTTTAATAGCATAAACTACAAATCTCCTCTCTCATTCAAGTTAACCAGTGTGAAATGCGTATTTCAGGGGAATAAAGAACTACAAGGCAACTCATTAGGAAAGGTGAGAATGAACAGTAAAGAAACCAGCATATAGCAAAATCAAAAATAATTTCCTTAAGTTATCCTAAGCGCCCTATCCAGACACTTTTACTTTCTACTTTCAGGCAATTTTCCCCTCTCCTTCCAATAATCTCAACCACCATCTTTTACCATCATTTATCCTCTACAACACTCATACTAACCTGATTTTTAAATCAATCACTGGGTTTCAACACTCATACTAACCTGATTTTTAAGTCAATCACTGGATTTATTTCCCCTACTAGGAGAAGAAATAAATCTGAATCAAAAATTATAAACAGTAGATGTTTTACGTTAAAGTTAATCACCTATTTATAAGTATCAGAAGACTTCAAGGTATCTCACAATAGTTTCTGCTTCCCTGGCTGGGGTGGACTTGTGTGAGGGGCACCCACAGGAAGCTTTGAGCTCTTACACAACCCATACCAGAAACTGTGGGACAACACCCACCAGCAGGATGCTGTGGACCTTGACTCGTCCCCGGTCTGCCAGCCCCTCATCCTGAATAAGTCATCCTCAGAAAAGTAACCTCCCAAGATGACAATGGTATCCAGGAGAAATTTCACTTCTCACCACCTTTTGGATTTTAAGACTACATTTATCTGATCACAGGGGAAAGTTAAGGGCTGACGGTGCTATGATTTTGATGGTATAGCTAAGAGTGGAGAGGGTTTGTAGGTAAATAGAGAACAAGCAGAAAGAAAATAAACATATTCATGATTTTAAACTTTCATGATAGTAAGAGCTTCTTTCTGAGGGGATTACATAAACTCTGCAATATCAAATACAGATGATTAAAGACTCAAACAGTCCACACTCAAAGTGTCAAGCATTCTAGCATGAATTACACTGGAAACCCAAACACTTTTGGGGGGAGATTTAGTACACCATGAAGAGAAGCAAACTGAAACCTACTTAAATGTGGACATGTAGGCCTAAGAAACAAAATATGATAAACCACTATGACATAGTTTAGAAAAACAATTTTGTGTGTTACTACCTTTCATGAGCAGCAACATAACATGTGACTTTATAAATGTGGTCACCAGTACCGTGATTCAAGTTATAAGGTGGTGGGGGAAAAATGGTACTACAATATTTTTAAGACTTCTCCATGTTGGCAGCATTAATTTCTTATATAATGCATAAGTGAAAGGCCAAAATGAAGTCGGAATTGTCATGATAATATTGTTCAATCCCATTATCATCGATTAAGCATTTGACCTGAATTCCTGCCTTCATTAAAAAGATTATAAAAGATAAAGTCTACTAGTAATTAGGTTGAACTTTACAAAACTGCCAATTGTAATTTTTGACATGCAAAATACCAGTTTTATATGGTTCATCTACTGTAACTATCTGAAAGTCATTCTCAATAGATCACAAAGGAGTTTAAGGAACAAGGTGTATAGGAGTCTTTGGACACATGGCCCCTAACAATTTATTTGAGAAGAAAATGCCCAGCCATACTTAGTTGTTAATAATCACCACTGTCAATATTACTATGAGCAACAGGGAATCAGGACAGAGCATTTTCATCATGGATCTGCCACTGGTGAGTTAGATTATTTCCACTTCTTTAAACCTCACTTTACCTATAATTAAGGAACCAGATGATCACTTATGCCCATTCAGCTTTATCATAGAACTGAATAAAAGATGCTAGACGGCTGGCAGTCACGATATTTAATCAGGATGGTAAAACCATATTAGAAGTTATTGCTAATTTAGTAGCTTGATCTGATAGAGCAGTCAAGTTGACATCAACTTTTTTTTTTTTTGACATAATAACCTATTCCACCCCTTCATCTCTCGCTCCTCCCCCAATTAAAAATAAAATTATCACTGGCATACACCTCAATAAAGTGCTGGTAAACAAATAATAGATATTACCAGATTTGGTATCTACTTGATAGTCTGTTTTTATAAATGAAAAATCATTAATTTGCATATGAAAACTCCACAACGCAGCTGGGCATGGTGGCACATGCCTGTAGTCCCAGCTATTGGGGAGGCTGAGGCAAGAGAATTGCTTGAACCAGGGAGGCAGAGGTTGCAGTAAGCCGAGATCACACCACTGTACTCCAGCCTGAGCAACAGAATGAGACTTCGTCTCAAAAAAAAAAAAAAAAGAATAAAAAAGAAAATTCCACAATGCAAAGTTAGTTTTTTAGGATTCTATTGTTTCGGTTTGGTTTTTTTTTGAAATGTGTCTTTTTGTATTTTCTTTTTTTTGCTTTACTTTTTTCAAAACAACAAGACTAGTAAATCATGTAACTGGTGTTCACTCCAGCTTGGAACTAATAAAAAACACTACACTAACAATTTATATGGTACGACTTCAGACTTGTCCATTTCTAGAAATTTTATAGAGGCAAAGTATTAATCTCATTCAATATTTAGTATTGGCTTGGTGCCTGGCATTTTGCTAGGAGATAAGGGAAATACAAAATAAAGTATGACATAAATAGTGCCCTCCAGAAAGTTACATCCAAGCATACAGGAGTTAATTTAATAACTGTGCAAGGTATTATTGGCACTTTGGTGTCCAAGTGCATGCTATTATCATTAAGTGCCAGACAATGAGAAAAGAACAAGATCACAAAGGGCTAAAGCAGTCAGGGAAGACACTTGGCAGACAGACAGGAAAACAGCAAGAGCAAACAACTTTTCTGGCTCCCAGATACCCTAAGAAGCACTTTTCAAAAGGAGCTCCTTTAAACTTCATAACAACCCATTAGGAGAGGTACTATTATCCCCATTTTGCAGGCACGGAAATTGAGATTTAGTGATATTAACCAATTCATCCAGGACGGCACAGCCTAGGAGACTGCTGCATGTATGCAGGAGATTGCACATGAGCTAATTCATCTAAGAGAGGGAGGTCCTGGGGAGTAAGACGGAACCAGTAGGAGTGCTGGGGAAGAGAGAACAGTGAGTAAGGCCTGGGAATAGGAATGAGGAGACTTCCACCTCCCTTCCTGAGAAGAAGAGATAAACCTTGACATGTTAAATCAGGCTCTGAACAGGCCACATAGTTTGTACCCCAGTATTTTCTTACTAGTCACACAAACTAAAAGTTTTAAGACAGTAAAAGTTTAGGTGCCCTGTAAAATATAGACACTTTGGTCTGAATTCTTCTCTATGAGTTCTTTGAAACGAAGTGTTTGAAACTGCTACACTTTCTGGAGATACGTAAATTTTCTTGTTTTCAATCAAGATATTAAAAAGTAAAATTAATAAGACATCCATTCTCTTTCATGCTCTACAAAATCCAAGTTAGGTTATACACATCTGTCCCCTGCAACAAATGCTGTATGCTTCCATTTCATGAAGGCAAAATGAGCTTATGGTTTTGTATTTCAAGGCTTCATCATAAAATACTCAGTCTTCCAGCACCAAGAATAGAACAACAACAAAACCCAAATCATTAAAAACATACTTGAAAAAGCTTTTTCGTTTTTTGTATAGTGTATTTTTCTGCTTCATTCACACCCATGGAATCACACTATCACACTTTATCCACGAAAAAGACAAGGCGGTTGAGGCTATTATCTATTCCAGTATACAATCTAAGGGTGTTCTTACCTCACAGTTGCTGAGATCCAGAGAAACCCCCTTCAAGTTATGATTACAAGCCAGACCCAATAACAGCGCCCTAAGGGGAGGAAACATACACATTAGATACACATTCCACACATTGCCCAAAAGAAAAAATGTTAAGCACACTGAATAAAGCCTAGACAAAGAAGAATGCCATTTCTGAATCACAGGTCAAGCACCAAGCACCCTCTTACTTTTTAAAATGGCAACTGCATTTCTGCCTCACAACAACAGGAAAAAACTGACTCTGCAGCATTCTTCTGCCTGACAGGCTGTGAGCCCATCATAAATGTAAAACCTGGCAGGATTGCCATTCCTATGCAAATAAAACAACATCACACCTAATTGCATATTGAAATTAAATTGTGCTCATCACAGATAAACTCCCACCTGCATCTGCTTGAGAACACCTTTAATAATGTTTAGAATATTATTAAGCAATTGTTATTAGAGTTGCAAAGTAAAGCTAGCTTTCCCTAAGGAATACGTAAGTGAGGACGTCAGGCTCCGAAGCATTCCAGGATGTGAAATTATACCTAAATGAGTTTATTAAACGACCTACAGTAGCAGGTGGACAAGGGTATAAAACAAGGCACATGTCCTGGAATTCATGATCCTGCCAACTACCTGCTGAGCCGGGACAAACCATATTACCACTCTGA
The DNA here is from genome assembly GCA_963573385.1 of Cacajao melanocephalus. Taxonomy (NCBI): domain Eukaryota; kingdom Metazoa; phylum Chordata; class Mammalia; order Primates; family Pitheciidae; genus Cacajao; species Cacajao melanocephalus. The sequence goes on from CAUYLG010009079.1 coordinate 16,367, forward strand.
AAAGGAATTTTCTCATGTGCAAACTGAGATTAGACTAATCATTGGATCCACTTTTACAAGTCAGTCCTATAAAATCCCACACCATCAAGCAAGCTTGAAACAGAAAATTCACAAATGCACACACAACCACTAAACTACACTAAGTGGACAGAAGACCCTAAATCAGACTCTGTGAAAAACACAGAGATTAGCATAAAATGGTTCCTGCTCTCAAGCAAGGAAAGCAGATATGTGTGGCAATGACTCTAACACAAGGCTGCCAGCGTTAAGTGCTAGAAAAGTGAGACCTAGGCATTCACTAACTGGGGGTGACTACCTGTTTCCCATGTTCCCAGAGAAAGGATCTCCACTTAGCATACTCCAAAAATACTCCAGGGTAAGAGGGAGGTGGGAAGGTAGGGAATTATGTTGTGCCTAAGTCCTTGAGATCTTCTCTGTCAGTGATTCTCTGACTTTATCTACTAAGAGAACTCCAGCAGTGGACTGGAACACAGAGGGGCTTGGCTGCCTCCAGCTATGAAGACACTCCTCCCCTCACTCGCTGATCCCGTCAGGAGGATGAAGGTGAGTGCTTTCCTTTTCACTTTTTAAATTCAGTTCACTAGTTTACCTTATTCTGTAACACTGTCCTATGAGAAAGGCCGGGTATATCTCATCTATGTACTTGTTCAATTATTTGTTAAATTGCTTCTCTTTTCCTAAAAATTACATAAGTCCCCTTTCTTTCACGGGGGCAGTACTGAGTCACTGAGAGCTCCGGAGACTGAAAACCAAAAAGGCCAGTCCTCACTTTCCCACTCAGCGACTCATGGATGAATGACCTTAAGCACATCACTTTTCGTGTGTGTCTCAAGTTCTCATCAGTAAAATAAGAGTTAGGATATTACCAAAGACGTCCCTTTTATTTCCAACATATGCCAAATTTCTAGGACTTAGACACATATTTCTACACTGCATTTTTTTGATGCTTAGAGATCGAAGGAAAATACTTCCCACTTTTATCATGTGTGAATTAAGGCCAAGAAAACACATGATATGCTTTAAGACATTTAACTACAGAAGGCCAAGGATTAGGAGGCAACAACTTATGAGACTAGTAAAAATGAATAACACAGAAACTGTCTCTAGTAAAATAAAAAAAACAAACACAATAAAGCATAGTGGGCACTAGGGAAACATTCTGTAGCAAAATATGTTGTTTATTTTAACCTAGTGATGGCAAGACTGCCTTAACAGTCATCTTCTAGATCCTCAATCACTACTGCAAAATTGCTTAAGAGAACAATTTGTATTTAATTCTTACAGCTCTACATCAGTGGCACTAGGTATCACTTCAGGGTAGCACATTCAACAGGTTTATGAAAAATACTCAGCCAGAAGGATGGGGTCATGGAGAAGGGGTCCCACACGGCAGAGAGAAAGGGGATGTCCAGGAAGAAAGACTTGGGGGAGGGAAAACTAAAGACCAAGAAGGAGCAGTAAGGAGGAACTCCCGCAGCACTCTGAGTGATGCTGGAGGAAGGAGCATCCCTGGGACACAGGTGAACCAGGCTATTCTGGCAATTTTAGAAAACACCAAAGAACAGCATCACCGTGTTCTCTAAACGCCCCTGAAATATATTAACATGGACCAAAAAAGGCCTCAAAGGAAAATGGCAATAATGAAGTAAGCAGCCATATTCTTTGCCTTGCTTCCCCCAACCCCACCCGCAAAACACTCTACTTCCCCAATTTGCTTGTAAAAGAATATCAAATAGAAGAAAAACTTACGGGAAAAAATATTGTTATGTCCAAAATTAAAGCATTCTCTCAAAAGAAATTGTACTGCTTTAGTTTATTCTCTTATAGCTACTAATCCTTCAAGAAACAAGGGTTTCTGCCCCTCTTGGTGCAGTTGAAGGCAGAATGAGGCAGCAACACTGCGGAGCCCATGACAGCTGGCTGGGAGCAGTGGACACTGCTAGGCACTTCCCAGAACCCACTCTGGGTTCTTCCTCTTCACCAGAAGAGCTTCCCAGGGCAGCTTCTCCCTTCTGTCTGATCCTGCTTATCCCCCATCCCTCTCTACAGGTGGTAATCCCAAGAGAAGGTCCTTATAAATATCCTACTTGCTAATCTCCATCTCAAAGTAGGCTTCCTAGGAAACCCAACCTCCAACAGTGATTTAAAGCAAATTACTTAGCTTCTCTGAACCTAAATATCCTCAACTGTAAAATGGGAGTAATTATACCAACTTCTCATCACTGTCATCAACATTAAAGGTGACAGGTCATATGTAAGCAGCCAGCACAGTTTCTAGTTTAGGGTAGTACTGTGCAAATTCCTTTTCATCCTCACCCTCTCACACGTAAACCTGAGAACTTCAATTTTGTGTTGTCTTATCAAATAATCGTATCACATTAAATGTATACATAGAATTTTATTTACATAATCTTCAGCCATGAAGCCTTTCTCCCCATATTACAATTTTTACTGATTAAAACACAGAGCTGAAGAGAGTACTGATTTAATGCTATCAAGCATTCACACTAATAACATCAGGTCCAAGATTTAACAATTACAAAGTATCTCTGAAATACAACATTTACAGTATGTATGTACAACAAAGCACAGTAAGTCCACCCTTGTTGCAATGTGAAATATTCCATGAAATCAGTTACATTAATCAAGAAAATGTTATTCTATATTATGCAAAAGTCAACAATACTGAAAGAATTAAAAATAGAAAACTATTTTGAATGTGCTAATTTCCTGATGATGTATTAACAGAACAAGGACCCTCTCTGATTTTGCTTACTACTCTGGCATCACAGTATCTAGCACACTGTAGATGCTCAGTAAATATTACTTAAATGAGTAAGTAAATGAGTGTGATTATAATAAAACTTTAGAATACTATTCTGATAGCTTTCTTAATATCCATACAAAGAGCCAAATCATCAGATGTTTATTACTTGTGGCTGTTACATTTAGAGATTCCCTAATATGTTAACTCAACATTTTTTAAGCCTTTTTTTAAGCTCTTGATTGGATCTACTTCTTTAAAGGCATCCATTGTCATGGTCATTTGGTACTATATGAAATCAAGAACTTTATACCTCTCAAAACAGAAATAAGAAAGAAAAAGAAAAGGTTATTTATAAATTAAATGAACCTTAATTTTCTAGTAAGATGAATACAGACAATAACACTTCATACATATTACAAGGGAAAAAATTAAATGCTGATTTACAGTCAGGTGGGGAAGGGAGAAATCCATGTATACACTTGAGCATATCTGACAACTTTTGTAATTATAAGTACTCGAAAACAGAAAATACCCTTTTTTTTTTTTGACACAGACTCCCACTCTTTTGCCCAGACTGGAGTGTAGTGGTGCAATCTTGGCTCACTGTAGCTTCCACTTCCCGGGTTCAAGGGATTCTCCTGCCTCAGCCTCCCGAGTGGCTGTGATTAGAGATGCCTGCTACCACACCTGGCTAATTTTTGTATTTTTTTGTAGAGACAGAGTTTCACCATGTTGGCCAGGCTGGCCTTGAACTCCTGACCTCAAGTAATCCACCCGCCTCAGCTTTCCAGAGTACTGGGATTACAAGCAAGAGCCACTTCGCCCGGCCAGAAAATGCCTTCTTTAGACTCAGAGAATTTGACCCTACAGTCAAATTCACTGAACTTGTACACTAAATTTTTGACTCTTTCTGACAATAGTGAACAGAAATCTCACGGATAATAAATTATTCTCAAATCCCAACTTAGCTAAAAGGTTTAATTTCACCACTACGCCTACACTAGGGATATTAACCCATAAATTGGCTGTCAAATAAAAGTGCCAAATAGTTATACTAACCTCAGGAATTCAGAAACCAAAGCAACTGAAAATTCATCTGGTTGCATACATACGATGTGTTTAGAGTTTATTACTATTAGTAGAAAGATTCAGAGTAAATGCTGATTAAAACACACATACACACACACACACACACACACACGCGCACACACTCACACAAATATGCCTGAAATTCAATGAACAGAGGTTAATATAACAGCAATGCTAAGTACCTGGGAGTACAACCTTTGTAGATCAGTGACTCCTGCCAAGGTCACAAACCAAAAGATGTTTTTTCTCAGAAGATGCAATAATATCAATAGTACACGATGTATTTTTTAAAATTTTAATTTATTTTTCTGCCCCAGAGTGAAAAGACATTCTCATCTGTGTTTTTTGTCTTTGGATTATATATCTTTCTCCCGTCCCTCAAGCACATTTGTAAAAACAAGTTGAACTTTAAATGCTCTGGAGAAAGTGAATTAACCACTTACTTTAAGGGCTCAGGAGACAGTTTTGTGCCTGAAAGGTTAATGTGCATCAAAGCCAGAGAACTACTAAAAAATTGCTTGAAAGATGGAGGTACTTCTTTTCCTTTCCTGAAAAAAACACAAGAGTCATACAAGTGGTTACACCTTCATCAGAGATTTTCATTGATTATTCAGACACTGTGAAATCTATAAATCAGTCATATTTTCAGTAGTAATTTAAAAGTAAAAAGAAATGAAAAAATGTCCAAAACCTAAAGTCATAAATCCAATATCATTAAAGGAACCACTTAAGTGAGGTGAAGAAATATTTAGTCCGTAAAACAATTCATTGCTATTCTTCACAGCCAATGAATTCATTATGTTTTACCTCTTGATCTTCAGGAAACTCTATATTTGGAAATTTAATAATAGGAAGTCAGAGAAGATGTCTATTTCTCACTAATTTAAAAGCTTTCCCACTGGGTGGCACAAAATGCTAGAGATGAATACCTGCATTTGGCGATGTTTTTAGATGTAGCAGGTTTCACATGCAACAACACTGTGATGTGATGCTGAGCTAAAACAGCACAGAAAGTCCAAATGGCATGAAGCCTGCATTACAAATACCCTGTTCAGCTACTATGTCCATACCACAAACCTAATTATTTCAGGTCAAGTATTAGAACAGTTAAAGACAAAACTACAAAATGAAACGCCTATAACCTCCGAATATGTCCCCTTGCTATTACAGAGGAAAGTATGTGGATCAAATCAAACGGCTCAATAGTAAGGTAGCATCAACACTATATGATAAGAGTTTAAGAAAAATAGGATCAAAGGGTCCGAGATGGAATCTGAACACTTTGCGTATTCTGTTCTATCTGATAGAAATGATGAAAGGACTGAATAAGTCAGCATATGTAAAGCACTTAGGCTGATGCGAAGTAAACACTCACTGAATGATAGTTATTCATATTCTGTGGAGGGACTCATGGAATCTCAGAGCAGAGGGCATACTAGTGGTTTAGCTCAACCACATAATATTCAATAATATTTAATGTACAGAGATCTGGGAAAAGCTGTCAATATTTGGCAGATTTTTAAAAATGTTTTAAAACAGGATAACTGAAGGCTATTTGAGAATAAAAATCTAAACAACCAAAATTTCTATCTGAGAAGATGAAAAATAAGAAGAAAGAGAATTCTGGTAGACTGTGTGATATAAGACATCTCAAACAACTCTGTCTCCATGTAGTGGAACAAATTAAGCTTGCACATTCCTGTTCACTTTTTGCTGAGAAAATACTGTTAACTTACTCTAAATATATTTCTCCTCCTGCTATTCTGTCTTGGTGCTGACTATTCCAATGTTTCCAAATATTCACTGCCCCTTTTTAAAGGAGGATGATGCTTCCTCACTCCATGGACAGCAGGCTTGGCCATGTGACTCTCTTTAGCCAGTGCAACATGAGCAGAAGTGACGTGTATGACTTTCAGAGAGAAGCCTTGGGAGCCAGTATATGCACTGCCATGATCTCTTTTTCTCTGCTATATGACTGTGAATGTTCTAGATAAAGGCTGCTCTGCCTCCCAGAGTGAAGGTTATATGCCAGCACACAATGGACATGTCACAAAACCACTGTTGCTGAAAGCCGTGGACCCCAAAGGGGTCAATGTTACTGTGGAAGAATCTAACTTACCCTGATGGATACAATTATGAAATTACCTATGAATAAAAGAATGAATAGCCTGGCTGACAATCCACACCTCAATGTAAATGCAGTAATTTCAACAAAATTATTAAGGGCTTTCTACAGCTATATCTAGGTAAGATACTGGGTATTAAACAGTTTAATCACAACCTTTCTGGTGGAAGATAAGACCATTTGTTAGCGCAATTCTGTTCTACAAGCTTAACAGCTCTACTAAAGACCAGTCATCACAGAATTCACAGTATTGTGAATTCAGAAGTGCCGATTATACAAAAACCTTTATAGTCTGTGCCTTCATCTTGTCACCCAGTTCCCCAGTCAATTACTGCTCCACCAAAGCATGCCTTTATAAGTTGCCTTCAAATATAGAAGTTGACTAGGTTTCAATTAATATTCTCAAATGTTCCCCAAAATAAAGTTACCACACAAAATTCAACTTTTCCCACCATTCTGTTTTCAGACTTCACACTCCCTAACCTTAATCTATGGAGGTATTTGTGGCATATCTTTGCTACTGTAAAGATTTAATTTCTATTGAAGTAATAAAAAAAATTTGAGATACAAAGTAACTGATTTGCAAGGCACAATTATGGAATAAAGCATGTCACAAAACCGAATTTTCCAAATAAGTGAGGGTTATCCTTTTATATATATAAGGCCTTTAAAAACTAACAAAAATACAAATATTTCTAATATGAAGCAATACTGCATGTTATTAAAAATGTGTAACTAAATTATTTATAATGTATGGTCATAATTATAAATGCTAAGTGTTGAGCTGTATTAATTCTTTAGATAGTCCCAGATTCCGTACGCATATCATCCATGTACTTTTCATAATTCCTCTGATAATTCCACTATAGTCTCTTTTCATTCTAAGTTGCTACTATTTGTGAATCCTTGCTGCTTGGAATCTACTGCCTTACTCTGCAAACAATTATATCAGGAGTATATTAGAGAAGTATTCACCTGGTCCTCAATTACTTCTACAAATGAAAACACATGAGCTTTGACATAACTATGCTCTCTGCTCTCCAAAAGTAGTTTGTACTTACTTCCAAGCTCACCCATGTGAAATACCTATAAGTTTCTAAAAGGGTTCCTCCCATATTAAGACAGAGTGCCTGACCACACATGAGGAATAGTGCATTATCACAGACTTCATGTAGGCAGGCTGAAATTATTGATAAGAACATTAACCTACATTTAAAATGATAAAACAAAAACTTGAACGTTCAAGGCCTAATATTCATAAATAATGCTTAAGGCCGGCTTTGTTCATGTACAGTATTCACCTTTTATCACTCCATTTTCCTTATCACTACAACTTTTTCTCAGAAAAAGATACTTCTAGATAACAATCAGAGCAAAAATAAATCTATACCGGTGAGAGAAGACGGTTCTGGACAAATTGAGCACAGCTAAATATTGAAGGCATCCACGGAGAAGAGCTCCACAGACCTGTAAAAGAAATAAGAAATAAGGCACTCTTATTTTTAAATATTTCTAGGTCCAAAAGAGTATTTTATTAGAGGTCCCCTACATCCCATCTAAATAGCTCTTCTGAGACCACTCAGAGCAATAATTTTTTAAAAAAATTTACCATGTCCAGGGAACATTCTGTATTGGATAAATCCAGATGAGCAATGGCATTTGGCTGGGCCAAAAAATTGTACATGTGCTTGAAAAAAATAAGACAGAAATGTTAGGATTCCAGAAACACACATATATACACAATGCAAGTTAATGTTTTAAAAGGAAGTTGCCAGAATTTCTCAGATCATTCTCTGTTCTTCCCAAGACGATTACCAGAATTTTCTGTCATTCCATTATCTTCCCTGACACTGAAAATCCCAAGAATACTTAAAATTATGTTTGAGTAAAAATGGTCAAATAGAATCTTGAAAACCAAACCCCCTTTTTGTAACACATGACTTAGTTTTCCTGATTAGCTCAATTTTTATTATACAATTTTAGAACAGTGCTAATTAATTTTAACTCCTGAGATTAAAATACCACCCGAACTGCAGTCACTCTATCAAAATGCTAATCACTTTTGAAAGTGTTCACAGAACTACAAATTTGAATTTGAACCATAGGATACTCTCAAGCTATCCTCTTTTCTGTCCAACATAATGATTTTTCTACCCTTGGTTACTTCTCAAAGCTTACAAGAATGGCTTGGCAGCAATACGAGTACTTTTTTAAAAAATTGCACTAATAGCTAAGAAACTTCAGGTTTCAGGGGGTCACAATGCCTAAACTTCCCCAGTCCTCTCATTCCAGGTGATCAAAATAATGAAACTGATCAACACATCAGTTTAACTGAGATGCCGAACATCAACGAAGATGTTATTCTGGAATTACCCTGTATGTGTAGCAACTGCCAGAGCCCATCCGTAAAAAACGGAGTCCAAGCTCCCTGCCACCAGGCAAACAGCTTAAATTCTCCTCTGCTTCACTAGATGCCACCGAATATTTGCAAGAACCAACAAGTTTATACTGAGTATGTCCTTGCTAACACTTACTATGTGTAGCAGTTTGGCTACATGGCGCTTCAAAAGAATCCTATCGAAGAATTCAGATGAGCCAAAACAATAGCCTGTAAACACTTTAAAGCAGCCATACACATAGAATGACTTTTATTTTTATTATTTATTGATTTTTTAAAGACAGTGTTGGCCAGGTGTGGTGGCTCACGCCTATAATCCCTACACTTTGGGAGGTCAAGGCGGTTGGGTCACCCGAGGTCAGCAGTTCAAGACCAGCCTGGCCAACATGGAGAAATGTCGCCTCCACTGAAAATACAAAAAATTAGCTGGGTGTAGTGGCTGGTGCCTGTAATCCCAGCTACTCAGGAGGCTGAGGCAGGAGAATCGCTTGAATCCAGGAGGCAGAGGTTGCAGCGAGCCCAGATCGCACCACCACTGCACTCCAGCCTGGGCAACAAGAGCAAAACTCTGTCTCAAAAAAAAAAAAAAAAAAGAAGACGACGACGACAGGGTCTGCATCAGTGTGATCTCGGCTCACTGCAACCTCTGCCTCTCAGGCTCAAGCCATCCTCCTGCCTCAACCTCCTGAGTAGCTGGGACTACAGGCGTGTGACACCACGCTCAGCTAATTTTTGTATTTTTTAGTGACAGGGTTTCACCATGTTGTCCAGGCTGGTCACAAACTCCGGCACTCCAGCAATCCACCTGCCTTAGCCTCTAAAATTGCTAGAATTCTAGGTGTGAGCCACTGTGCTCAGCCATAGAATAGATTTTGTTATGAAAAGTTCTGATTCAGAAAAGTCATTTTGCTCTCAATTGAAGATCCTCTGCCTCTCTCTCTCTTTGCCTGGCAAAAATTCTCAAGAGACTTTTTAAGTTTAGCGTAGCTTTGCTCCCAACCACCAGCTGGGGGAGCTCTTATCGCCATAAAATAGTGACAAGACTATTTGGCCACACTCCTCCAAAGAGGCCAGGCCCTGCTAGGCTGCTTTCCCTGAGGGCACAGGGTCAGGTGAGCCCCTGCACCTGCCGCCAGGCTCCTAGAACTTTCGCCTCTCCTGCCCACTCTCGCTTCCAGCCCACTGTCACTCAGGCCTTAGTGTGCCACTCTCCAGAAGCAAGCTACAACAGGACCCACCTTGGCCAGAAAACACAATCTTGAGCTATTTTGTGGTCTCAGGTAACTATTAATCTTCCTAGCTAAATTAATCTTTAGCTTCTCCTTTTATCCTTCCCTCTCTTCTTCTACTTTGCCACAGTATTATTTTGGTGGTTTCACACTGGCCTCCCTGTTTTATCTTGGGAGAGAACAGATTTATGAACCATCAGTAAAGGTAACACCGGAAACTGAAAAATGGATTGAAAAAAAAAATCATGGCACATCAGGAATCAAGTATTATTTGAATAATTTTAAGTCCAAGGAAGAGGAAAAGGAAAGAAAAAATACAAAAAGGGCTTCATTTGTATTTCCTGCCTTACAGGTAAACTAAAACAAGAGAAACAAGAATAAATTTCACAGTGTTTTCCAGCCCTGTGGCAAAGCTGTGGAATGCAAAGTAAGGCCCTCCAAAGACGGCTGCTGACTGTAGACCTGTTAAAGAAACATTTCTTCTAAATTCTATCTTGGTGACCAGAGGGGACCATTTGCCACACACGGAAATGAGATCATGCCTGATCCACTGCGTCAAAGATCTACCAAATATTACATTATTGATTCAGTTACATTAAAAATCTTATTATAATTGAAGGAGTCGTTTTTGCCTCCACACTCAAACTCTGAAGAAACGGCCCCAGGTTATATGCAGACTACTCTTCTCCCTATTTTATTCACGGAATAGATGAGGACTCAGGCTTATCCCAATATCCCCTTTCAATTGTAAACTATAAAAATATCCATCAGTCTTCCCAGTAACAATAATGAGAAATTCCAGTTCATCTTCCTAATCTTCCTGACCAGACAATTTAAACCTGTAAGCTAATGTTTTCTGTTTTTTGTTTTCTTGAGATGGGAGTCTCACTCTGTTGCCTAGGCTGGAGTGCAGTGGCATGATCTGGGCTCACTGCAACTTCCATCTCCCTGGTTCAACTGCTTCTAATGCCTCAGCCTCCTGAGTAGCTGGGACTACAGGTGCCCGCCACCACGTCCGGCTATTTTTTGTATTAGTAGAGATGGGGGTTTCACCATGTTACCCAGGCTGGTCTCGATCTCCTGACCTTGTGATCCACATGCCTCACCCTCCCAAAGTGCTGGTACTACAGCTGTGAGCCACCACATCCAGCCCCTGTAAGCTAATAGTTTTAAACGAAGAAAAAAAGATTTTTCAGCAGCATTACTTCCGAAAAACTCTGAACTTCAGCATCATTAAATGAGAAAAAAAATAAATAACTGTGATGATATATGACATTTAATTAAGGAAGGCTCTGGAATTTTCAGTAAAACGCTTCAAAAGTCATAACTAAATGATTCAAAGGTGTAATGCTGAAGAGAGAGGCAGGAAAATGTGCTGCAAAAGTCATGTTTAGAATTATTCCAGGATTACTAAACACAGCTCCTTCAAAGATGGAGTAAAGAAAGGAGAACTTACTGAGAGGTCATCTCCACGAAGGACGTTCCCTGAGAGGTCGAGGTGGACGAGGGTAGAGGAGGTCAATGGATTGGCACTGAGTGACTGAGAAAGGCTGTTCACCCCTGCAACAGCAAGAAAATCCAGGCTCACGTTCCATGCCAGGAAACAAAATCTGAGGCTTCTGTTTCCATAAATGGCCCAGCAGTTCCATCAAATTGCAGGACTCAAGCTAACTGTAAGCGCCATCCCCGAAAGGTGGTGCTATGATTGTGTCTCCTTTTGACACACCCTCAGGAAGAACAGATTGGTCAAAGGCAAAACCCCTCACTGAATCAGAACAAGTAATGAATCGGCTTCCCTTTGTTCCACGTCTTCTGATGTGTCCAAGGACAGAAAGGATTTTAATCCGAAGCCTAAGAATGATGAAAGCGATCTAACTGGCAATGTTTATCCTTCTCTTAATCCAGCCAGGTGATTCTTGAGTTAGTGCCTGGTGTTTAAATGATGCATGCCCGAATTCAGATAATTTAGGCTATTTAAAATATTGAGAAGTTAAAAAGAGAAGTATACAGCTCTTCTTAAATGTATTACAATCAAGGAAAAAATTTGGATTAAAATGGATTTCACAAAGAATGAGGAGATGATTTGTACACCACCTAAGATGCAATCATAAGGAAAATGTATTATTAACACTCTATACTCTTTACATACATAGATGGCTCAAGTTAACATAAACCAAACTAAGCTGACAAATCCACCTCAGAAAACAAAGAGTGAATACGTGAGGCTGCTTATTCTGTGTGGAGAGAACTAAGTTCTGTCATAGGTGGCCAACAGTTATTGACACGCCTGCTGGTCACAGCTGTCTAGTGGGCCACTTCTTTTCAGAAGGAAACAGGAGCTCTTTGAGGTATGTCACTATAAAATGGGAGCCCAGAAGTGTCTAATCACTTACTGAGACTCAATCACTCACCACAGCACTGACGATTTTTCTTAGCACAATGGGAATGTGAGAGATAGCAAAGCTCCTCATGTGTCTGCCAAAAGTCCAAATTATACATTATAGAAATATGGCTATTTCTAAATTGGGTATACTTTTACAAATTATTTTGTCTTATTTCTCAACAAAATTTTTCAAAAATCCCAACGTATCAAACCAAGACTCAAGTAAGTCTACTACTCAAAAGAGAATCAGAAAGGTTTTCTTTCCCCTCCAAACTTGGGCAGACCCTTCATGCAGAAAAGGGACCAAGGTCAAGTCGGCCAGTAAGAGTCAGTTCTGGTCATAGCAGCAGGATCCCGTGAGGATACTACAAGAGCTGTGGGGTGCAGGTGCAACCTCCCACTGGAGCACCTCCCTGCTGTGAGCTTAGAACATTCAGTGTGGGAGTGATAAAGGGGCCATTGTCTTCTTCTCCAGCTTCAGAGTTACAATCAACTGATTCTAGTGTGTGCCTGATAAAGGCTACCAAGCCATTTCTCAAGGCTGAGTGCACATTTGGGTGGGTAAACAGGAGACTGAGACTTTGCATATAAAATATTTAGTGCAAGGAACTTCTTGGCTGTCAACTCACCATTTACTAAATGCTAACAAAATGCTGGGGATTAGGAGATAAACATAAGTAAGATCATTTTTTTTACCCTCAAAAATTGCAAAGACCGTTAGGGCAAAACTCCATATCCTGCGTTATTCACTAAGAATCACTGGTGGAGGAATATCAGTTTGTAAACCAAAGTCCTCAGATCTGCAAGGACTGGAAGGATTCTCATTAAGAAAATCATTTGTAAAACCGTTTCCTTAGTGAGCTATAACAAAACTAATAAATTCCAAAATTATGAAAAGTCAGTGCTACACAAGGAATACTCATTTCAATAAACGTTTACTGAAAGCCTACTGTGTACTAGGCAGGGTCTTCAGAGATACCATCTGGCTCGCTGAAGACCAGCGGAGTGGGAGACAGAGACAGCTGAATAATCACTATCCAGTAAGGCAACAACTATCAATGGGGCAAGAACAAGAGCAGGCAGCAGAGAGGGAGATTTGATTAATTGTGTTACATAAAGGAACATACAGTGGCCTATAAAAAAACATTGTTTTCTGGAGGTTATTTTCTATAACTATTTAAACAACCAACTTCCTTTAGTTTGTCCTGAGATTAGTATTAACATATTTTTTAATGAAACAACTGAGTCCAAAACATACCACCAATGCCAGATTCTCACCAAGAAATCATTTGTAAAATCATTTCCTTAGTGAAGTATAACAAAACTAATAAATAAATTCCAAAATTAGAAGGCTAAATTAGTCCTGACAGCAAAATGCTCCCTGACAAGTGTGGGCGCTTGGCAGTTGTCCAACATCTGAATAGACTCGAGAGAGAATCACGTTATCAGCTCAGCTTCATGCTCCTGAAACAGCACGAAGGATCTCCTCTCCTGCCCGCTGAGCCCATGTTCACATGAGGCCTGTGTTAACAAGCCCACGAAGAGTGGAGAATTATACAAGTATAGATCTAAAAAAATAAATAAATAAGGCTCGTACAGCCCTATTTAAACACATTTACATGCCTTTCTTGATTCTGTCTAGTGATTTTGACCATTCGCTCTTATTATTGTAGTGTTTACAGCTGGAAAAAGGTGGTACCAGATGGCTCTGCTTTGACATAATCTGGCAACCAGCAGGACATTTGCTAGAAATCCAGAAAACTATCAGTTAGCTAACATCTGAGATAAAGAAAGGGTATTTGGAGGCAGTGGCGATGTCATGGGGAGATTTTTTTTTTTAATCTGTCTTGAATTATCCATCCATGAATATAAATGCTAGTCAAATTCAGGAGAAGCTTAACACTGCAATGTAACTTAAGTCGTTTTAAATCTGTGAACCTTTCAGATCCTACGTAAAATAATGTCAAGAAGTAGATTTTTAAAAAAAAAATAAACATTTCAAGATATCTTTGTCTTAGGGCAATTTGAAATTCTTCAGGCTGGGACTGGGGGCTCACGCCTATAATCCCAGGCACTTTGGGAGGCTGAGGCAGGTGGATCACCTGAGGTCAGGAATTCCTCTCTACTAAAAATACAAACCTCTTCTCTACTAAAAATAGAAAAATTAGCTGGGTGTGGTGGCTCCTGCCTGTAATCCCAGCTACTCAGGAGGCTGAGGCAAGAGAATTGCTTGAACCTGTGAGGCAGAGATTGCAGTGAGCCACGATCCTGCAACTGCACTCCAGCCTGGACAACAGAGCGAGAGCCCATCAAAATAAAAAGTAAAATAAAACTAAATAAACAAATAAAATTTCTTCAAGTCATGTTATAAAACAACGCTAATTCCCAAAACACATATTTTAATATAAACATTTTTTATTGCAGGTAAGAGATAAATGAGGGGACCCTTATCTGTAAAGGGTACAGGCAATGTGGGGCTGTCCTCGTCATAAGGAGGTGGATGGGCCAGGTGCAGTGGCTCATGCCTGTAATCCAAGCACTTTGGAGGCCAAGGCGGGTGGATCACCTGAGGTCAGGAGTTCAAGACCAGCCTGACCAACTTGGTGAAACCCCGTCTTTATTTAAAAAAAAAAAAAAAAGAGGTGGATGGAGATGCCCGTGGGACCTCCCCAAAGGTACCATACTAACAGGACAGGGGCATCACGAAAAGGTAGCATTCAGGGTCCTCAGAACCAAGCTTACCCTTGGAAGGATAAATGATCACCACATCCTTTTGTTTCTTATACAGTAATGAACAAATGAATTAAAATAAATATGATCAAAGATTATTAATATAATCAGGTTTTTTTGTTTTGTTTTCCAAACAGACAGGTTCTCGCTCTGTCACCCAGGCTGGAGTGCAGTGGCACTGTCACAGCTCACTGCAACCTACAACTCCTGGGCTCAAGCATCCTCCCACCTCAGCCTCCTGAGTGGCTAGAATTACAGATGCAATTCATATAATGAGGCTTTTAAAAACCACCTCTGTCTTATAAAAGACTTAAATTAGACCTATGGAGCACACAATAAATAAAGAATGCTTTAAATATGTACAGAAGTCATATACATTTTTAAAAAAAAGATTAACACTACAAACAGAACACTAACAAAAGACGTAAACTTAGAGATTTCTTTAAAACAAACACAAATAACTAAGGAACAAGGGGATTCAGAGGGGGTTTGCCTTCTTATTTACACTTTTTAGCATCTTCTAAATCTTTATCATAAATGTGTACTACATTGGTAATTATCACAAACGGGTTTATGTGAAATGGATTTGCTGAAGTAGAACAGTGATAACATAAAGGAGTTAAACTTAGCTGTAAGATCTTTAGACGGCTTCAGGCACTAGATCTGAAAACATTGACTCCTGGGGAAATCCCTTTGGTAATTTATTTTCATGCCTTAATCTTAAATATGTGTGTATAAATGTGTGCACATAAAATCATGGGACTTATGGAACTAATTCCAATTTCAAACCATTCTTAATTTAACTGCATATTCAGAATAATGTATGATGGCATGGATATAAAATCATCAAGGGATGACTTTGCTTCACTCATTTATCCAAGGCACATTCAGTGAGAGACTAAGAAGTGCCAGGACATAGCAATGAATGAGGCAAAGCCCTACTGTCCAGAAATGTACAGGCTAAGGGACAATCAAATGCAACAGACACACACTAAGACAGAGGAATTTACAAAGAGCTATGGAACACAGAGAAAGTAGCATCTAGTTATTCAGGATATGGTGAGAGGGGTTGTTTGAGAAGCCTTCAAAGAGAAAGTAAGACATAAGCGGCCAGGCACAGTGGCTCATGCCTGTAATCCTAGCACTTTGGGAGGCTGAGGCAGGCAGATCGCTTTAGCTCGGGAGCTCAAGACCAGCCTGGGAACACGGCGAAACCCCGTCTCTACAAAATAATACAAAAATTAACTGAGTGTGGTGGGGCATGCTTGTAGTCCCAGCTACTTGGGGGCTGAGGCGGGAGGATCGCTTGAGCCCAAGAGGTAGAGGCTGCAGGGAGCCAAGATTGTACCACTGTACTCCAGTCTGAGTGACAAAGTAAGACCCTGTCTCCAAAAGAGAGAGAGAGAGAGAGAGAGAGAGAGAGAGAGAGAGAGAGAGAGAACTAGAAGCTGAATCTCATAGGATGCACAGTAATTCACAAGACTTTCCAGGTACAGACACTAAGGTTGCTCCAGGTAGAAACTGAGGCATATAAAGACATAAGACAGCAAGACAGCTCAGGACGATGATAATTATGATGATGGTGACGGCAGTGGTGCTGGTACTGGTGGGGGTGACGGTAACAGTGGCTGCCAGCATTTATTAAGGACTTTGTCACAGAAACCATACTATATGTATACTAAACCATTTAACCCTAACTACCTGTGCAGAAATAAGATACTGCTTTTTCTGTCCTACAAATGAGGCACCTGGGAACAAAAGCATGTTCACAAATAAGTAGAAAAGTCAGCATTCAACCTTAGGCCATCTGACTACAGAACTGATACTTTCAACCACTACACACGCTGCTTCCAAAAGACAGTGACTTTCTTAAGAAATGGCAAGAGGTTCAAGAAACTTCTGTTAAACGGTAGTACAGGCAGGTGCCAGGTGCTGCAGATAGAGATGAGAGAAGCACAGGCCACGAGAAGAGCCCCAGTGTACCAAGAAAGACACAATATTTATACAATAAAGTTACATACGTGATCTTGAAGTAATACAAAGGGAAGAATCATTGATTCTGTTGTGGCCTTGGGAACAGGGAACACATCTCAACAGAGTTTATCACAGATAAACAGTTTTATCAAAACAAACTGAAGCTCTCTGAGACTATTTGGGGATAAAAGAAAATTTTTTCAGGCATCCAGGGCAAAATGTGAAGATATACAAAGGAACAATGAATGCAGGATAATTTCTAATATTGTTATTGAGGTGATGCTGTGGCAAAATAATAATAGAATTGGTAGGATTTGATGAGTAAGTGGAAAAAATGAAAGTGAGTGAAATAGGAATTGACCTGGGGAGAAGATAAGGAAATCTCTAAAGGCAGAAATACAAGGAGTGGTGCTACAGTGGGGACCTGAAGTTAGACTATCTGCTTTACAGAAAACTGTTGGGCCGATCTGACAGTTACAAAGGCCAACTTGTTGAACCAAGAGAAACACAAGGTGCATCTAGAAATGTGAGGCAGGAGGGTAGAGGCAGTCAGCGGGGTGTTCCCTGACTCAAGGTTTTAAAAGTTGAAGACCAGATGTACATATCAAAATTATTCTCTCCTCTGAAAGCACTTCACTTCAGAGCATCAGAAACTGAATTACATAATGTCTTGATCTGCCAGAGTAATGCCACAGTAACATAATACATATATTTTTAAATGTAAGTACATAACAAATAATTCCAACTAATGTAGAAGGTGCAGCAGAAATATTTCAGAAACACTGTTAGGTAAATAAGAAATACTGTACCTTTAGGTGATAATGAGGTTTTAGATAAATTTAAATGCTTTAATCCCTTTGGGAGTTTGGCAAATTGAATACTTAAAGAGGACACACCTGAGAAAGGAAAAAAAAGATTATTAGAATTTTCAGGTTCTCAGAATTGCATTTTTTACAATGCATAAAAACTTAATTTTGATTCTGACTGAAGAGATCATATTTTTCTTTCTAATATCAGACTCTGTTTCCTAACCATTTACCACCAAACCCCCTTTTCCTTCTGTCCTACCTGCAGGGTAAGAGAAGGGGAAGTCTGTTTTATTTTTTAATTTTTTATTTTTTTATTTGTGTGTGTATGTGTGTGTGTGTGTGTGTGTGTGTGTTCCCGTAAAACTTTATTTATAGACACCAATGTTTGAATTTCATATAGTTTTCATGTATCTCTTTATATTATTTTGATTTTTAAAAATTTTTTTGTTGCATTTTAGGTTTTGCGGTACATGTGAAGAACATGCAAGATTGTTGCATAGGTACACACGTGGCAGTGTGATTTGCTGCCTTCCTCCCCTTCACCTATATCAGGCATTTCTACCTGTGCTATCTCTCCCCAACTCCCCACCTCCCGCTGTCCTTCCCCTATTTCCCCCCAACAGACCCCAGTGTGTAGTGCTCCCCTCCCAGTGTCCATGTGTTCTTATTGTTCATCACCCGCCTATGAGTGAGAACATGCGGTGTTTGATTTTGTGTTCTTGTGTCAGTTTGCTGAGAATGATGGTTTCCAGGTTCATCCATGTCTCTATGAAGGACACGAATTCATCATTTTTGATGGCTGCATAATATTCCATGGTGTATATGTGCCACATTTTCCCTGTCCAGTCTATCATCGATGGGCATTTGGGTTGGTTCCAGGTCTTTGCTATTGTAAACTGTGCTGCAA
>CAUYLG010009080.1:0-68035 GCA_963573385.1 Cacajao melanocephalus
CCCACATGGCCTTCATTCCTATGACATTGAGGACTTCAAGGTACAGAGGCTATGAGATATGAAGAAAGACGGCAAGACTGAGATAGAAATGAAAGAAGGAGCCAGGCTCAGATAAGTATTTCTGTCTCTGTCTGGTCTGTGGCTATTTTGCAATCCTCAACCAAGAGGAAAACTCCTTGAATTTGGCTTTGGACTAGAATTGCTCTATCCCTGTGATGAGAGACCAGTATAAACTTCCTGTGTGAACTGCTGCTCTGCCGACACTTCACTTCACTTCAAAAGGCATGCACTGTCTAATTTGCATAGTTCTGCATCTGTGATTTGAGCATAAGTTTGTGGAGATGGAAAAGAATAGGCTCTTCCTATACTAACAGCTAAAACAGATGGCCATGGATCCAGTTTGTTTAGAATAAATTACTGCTACCATAAGTGGAATAAGTTACACATATGATTTTTGTAAATCCTTTCGTCAAATCAGCTAGTCTCAGTGATGCTACTTGGATAATGACCCTCCTTAGAGAATATAATTTATTGGATATCAGATAAACAAAAATTAGCAAATGCAACTGAGCAGTGATTCTGAGTGTATGGGTGATGATGTAAGGAATCGACATACTATAAAAATGTGTATCACCTTAGCTTGTATTATCTAAGAGCTCAGACATGAGGTACTGTATTATTTTATCATCACTAAAAAAGACCTAGTTATGGTTTAGAACTCTTCCATCATAACGTAGACCTCATCCCCATCAAAAACGTTCTCTTTATAGGACAGTCACAATTTTTGTCTCCAGGAATTTCTTTCAAGCTGTTGACATCCTTTCTTCAAGTTTTGTTGCTCACACTTTTAAAAGTTTACTAGAATCTGTCAAGGGAAGATTCCTAAACAACAATCAGAAAGCCATTTAAAATGGCAATTGTGATCATTAATTTGGGATGTCGACTGTATACCAGACAGCTGGTAAAGCATTCTCTTTGGGTGTGTCTGAGAGGGTGTTTCCAGAAAAAATAAATGTCATTTGAATCAGTGGACTGAGTAAGAAAGATCCACCTTCACACTGTGTAGACAAGCACAGATCAATCAGCTGAAGTCCCTAATAGAACAAAAGGCAGAGGAAAGGTGAATAGGTGAATTTTCTCTCTCTCTCTCTCTCTCTCTCTCTCTCTCTCTCTCTCTCTCTCTCTCTCCTATAGCTGGGATACCTGTCTTCTCCTTCCGTTAGATATGAAAGCTTCAGATTCTGCAGCCTTTGGACTCCAGGACACACAGCAGTGGTGCCCCTGGGTTCTCAGGCCTTGAGCCTTGACCTGAGTGACACCATCAGCTTCCTTGGTTCTGGTCCTTCAGACTTGGAGCCACATTACTGGCTTCCCTGGTTCTCTAGCTTGCAAATCTCTGATGGGACTTCTCATCCTCTATAACCACATGAGCCAGTTTTTCCTAATAAATCCCGTTTCATGTATCTCTCTCTATCTGTTATAGAGATGCGTATGTATCCACTTTTTTATTGTTTCTATCTCTCTAGAGAACTAATGCAGATGTTCGTACGAGCAGAGGTTCTAGAGGAGGAAAATTTTCAGGGTGAGTTCCTGCAATCGGTTTTAGGTTCTCTGGCACTGTCTCTCTCACCAGATGAGACTTCAAAATGCTAAGGACTTCGTTACTAGTAGTACAGAGAGCACTGATAGTCCATATGTAACTCTTCATACAGGTACACAAGCTATCTGTATTGGATTCTCCTAATCAACCACTTACAGGAAGCAAAAATCTTTTCTTTTCCTTCCAACCTCTTTTAGGTTCAGGAGGCACACGTGCAGACCTGTGGCACAGACCACATCTTCACCCAGGTCATGAGCACAGCATCCCACAGGCAGCCTTCTGATCCCCACCCTCCTTCCATCTCCACCCCCAAGCAGGTCCCGAGGTCTACCATTCCCCTTCTTGTGTTCATTTGTACTCAATGTTTAGCTCCCACCTAGAAGTGAGAACACGCGGTATTTGGTTCCCTGCTTCTGTGTTAATTGGCGTAGGGCAATGGCCTCCAGCTCGTCCCTGCTGCCACAAAGGCCCTAACCTTCCACCTCCCTGTGGCTATGTAGTATTTCACGGTGTAGATGTACAACACTTTCCCTGTGCAGTCCACCGCTGACAGGCATCTAGGTCGACCCCGTATCTCTGCCACCGTGAACAGTGCTGTGGTGAACATGTGTGCGTGCATGCGTCTTTACGGAGGGATGACTTACACTCCCCTGGGCACACATCCAGCAATGGGACCTCTGGGTCAAATGGTAGTTCTGTTACAAATCCCCTGGGAGATCACCAAACTGCTTTCCACAGCGGCCCACCCAATCCACATTCTCACTAGCAGCGTACAAGCATTCCACTTTCCCTGCAATCTTGAGCACCTGTTGTTTTTTAACTTCTCAGTAATCGCCATTCCGACCCATGTGAGACGGTGTCCCACCGTGTTTTGGTTTGCGCTTCTCCACTGAATAGTGACGTGGAGCATTTTTCTATATGCCCCTTGGCCCCATGTATGCCTCCCCTCAAGAACTGTCCAACCCATCAGGCGTGGTGGCTCACGCCTGTAATCCCAGCACTTTGGGAGGCCGAGGCGGGCAGATCACGAGGTCAGGAGATAGAGACTACCGTGGCTAACGCAGTGAAACCTCATCTCTACTAAAAATACAAAAAATTAGCCAGGCATGGTCGCATGTGCCTGTAGTCCCAGCTACTCAGGAGGCTGAGACAGGAGAATCGCTTGAACCTTCAAGGCAGAGGTTGCAGTGAGCCAAGATCACACCACTGCACTCCAGCTTGGATGACAGAGCAAGACTCTGTCTCAAAAAAAAAAAAAAAAAAAGAAGTGTATATCCACGCCCCTTGCCCAAGTTTCAATCAAGCTGCCTGTTCCTTGCCTGATGATTTAAGTTCCTTATACATTCTGGATATTTGATCTCTGTCAAATGCATGGTTTGTGAATATTTTCTCCCGTTCTATAGGTTTCGCACTCTGCTGACAGTTTCTCTTGCTGTGCAGAAGCTGCTCAGTTCAACCAAGTCCCACTTGTCCATGTTAGCCTTTGTTGCAATTGCCTCTGGAGTGTTCATCATGAAATCTCTGCTGGGACCAATGTCCAGAATGGTGTTTCCTATATTTTCCTCCAAGATGTCCACAGCTTTATGTGTTACATTTAAGCCTTTCATTCATCTTGAGTTGATCTCTGAACAGGGCAAAAAAGAAGGGGTCCGATTCCCATGCATGGCTCACCAGTTATCACAGCCCCATTCATCAAACAAGGGGTCTTCTCCCCACTGCCTGTCATTGTTGACCCAGAGGCAAGAAACGTAGTGACTCGATACGACACTTTCAAATGTGTGGAAAACTAAAGAAGATGATGGTTGGCTGCTCCTAACGTCACTGGATAAAATGATGAGGGAAAAGGGTGAGATCAATGATGTAGCTTACATACGTGCCCTTGCCCAAGTCTCATGTTGAAATGTAATCCCCAATCTCAGAGGTCAGGCCTGGTGGGAGGTGTTTGGATCACAGGGCAGAGCCCTCATGAATGCCTTGGACCATCCCCTTGGTGATAAGTGAGCTCTCACTCTGAGTTCACACAAGTTCTGGTTGGTTAAAAGAGTGCGGCTGGCCAGGCGTGGTGGCTCATGCCTGTAATCCCAGCACTTTGGGAGGCCGAGGTGGGCAGATCACTAGGTCAAGAGATTGAGACCATCTTGGCCAACATGGTGAAACCCTATCTCTACTAAAAAAATACAAAAATTAGCTGGGCGTGGTGGCACGTGCCTGTAGTCCCAGCTACTCAAGAGGCTGAGGCAGGAGAACTGCCTGAACCCAGGAGGCGGAGGTTGCAGTGAGCAGAGATTGTGTCACTATATTCCAGCCTGGTGCCTCTGTCTCAAAAAAAAAACACTGTGGCACTCCCCCACACTCTCCTTCCTTCTCCCTCTCTTTCTTGCTCTGGCTTTCACCATGTAACGTGCCTACTCCCCTTCACCTTTAGCCATAATTATTGCTTCCTGAAGCCTCATCAGAAGCCGAGCAGATGACAGCACCATGCTTCCTGTACGACCTACAGAACCGTGAGTCAATTAACCCTCTTTTCTTTATAAATTACCCTGACTCAGATGTTTCTTTATAGCAATGCAAGAATGGCCTCACACAACCAGGGATTTGAATTTCCGTATCAAGCTCCACATAAACAACGTAAGAATTTCCAGGTTCACCTTGAAGAAGAATCTTCTCTGTGTAACTATGGGGCTGAAATGATCAAAAATCAAACACAACTCCTCATCATGCAATTTTGCCTGAATTATAACAAAACTTGAACTCTCAGCTTTGCGGGGTATCTACTGTTAAAGTGAAGGCCTTGGTTGGGGAAAAATGGGATCTTCCAAGTTGTGATGTAGATATGTGGAAGCCCCTGAGGAGGCTGGGGACACTGCATCTCTAAATTCTGATAAGTTATTTTTGCCCAAGAAACTGGCCTCCCGCTGCAGTGGAATTGGCCTCTCCCTTTATGTCTAAGGAGATTAACCCTGCAGTGCCTGAGGAAACAGCACTCCTCCCCTGAGGCAGCTGTCAAGCAAGACAAAGCTAATGCTCATCAGGACCCATCCCAGTGCCCCTCTCTGCTTCTAGATCTATAACCAGACCCTAAAGATGAGGTACATTGTAAAGGGGGCCCATGAGAAGGCGGCTACTCTGCAAAGGAACTCCTTGAGTTTCGTGATTTGAACAAGCAGAAATCTGTAGAACACATGCAGGAATAGATATTAAGGGTGTGGGATAGTGGTAGAAGGAACACAAAGATGGATCAGACTAAATTCATCGACATGAGTCCACTAAGCAGAGATTCTGCATGTAATGCTGTAGCTTGTGGAGTCAAGAAGGGTTCTAATGATTAGTTGGTTGGTTGGTCAGGTGGCTATCTAGAACACGGAGTAAGAGATGCCCCACTGTGAATTAGCTGGAAATACCTGATCTCCCCTGGCTTAACTTAGAAGAAGAGATTTAAAGGCTTAGAGCGGTTGGAATGCAAGAGTGGGATTGTCACTTAGGACTCACTCACTCACCCTGGAAAGGTCCAAAAGACATACCTTTCAACCAGTTCCTTGTGAAACAGATTTGTGAGGGGAGCCCCAGCATCTTGGAAGAGCTCCCTGATGGCTCCTTTCTTACAATGGGAACACAACCACTCAACTGGAAAACTTAATGCAGTAAAATAATTGGGTCCCAGGGTGACAGGAGCCAAATGGTGATACTCAGTAGCCAAAGGCAAGGTAGATGTAGTTACTGGGAGAGACAAGATAGGCAAAGCAACTATCAGAATAGTCTGATTCATGTAGATTTGTGGCGTTGGCTAGTTAATTATGGTGTTTCAAGACGTGAAATAGATGGGAAGCCTACTATACTCTTAATTGATCTGCATAACGAGAAAACTTCAGATCAAGTAAACAAAAGTCTAATTCAAATCATAAAAACAGAGAACCCTTAATTAATTAACAGCAGGGTCCCTTAATTAATTCCCAGGCTTGAGCCAGTTTATAGACCCAGAACCCCTTGAGGTTAGATCCCCTACAAGAAGGACCCTAATACACTATCGAAAGTATATACTGTTCATCTTTCCCCCAGTCTTCCCCAAAGGGACCCACAGCCAGCTTTTTACCAGGTTAACTGTGCATTAAGAGAATAGAAATAATCAGACTTTTCAAGGACCACTGGACATTGGCTATGAACTGACACTGATTCAAGGAGACCCGAAACGTTCCTGCAGCCCTCCCTTTAGAGTAAGGCTTATGGAGGTCAAGTCGTCAAAGGAGTTTTAACTGAGGTTTGATTTACAGAGTCCAGTGGGTCCCTTAACCCATCCCACAGTCAGTTCCCCAGCTCCAAATGCCTAATTGGAATAGACATGTTCAGCAGCTGGCAGAATCCCTACATTGGTTCCCTAACCTGTGGGGTGATGGCTAGTATGGCGGGCAAGGCCAAATAGATGCCATTAAAGCTGCCTCTACCCAGGAAATAATAAATCAGAGATGGCACTACATTTTGAGGTATGCAGAGATCACTGCCACCCCCAAGGACTTGGGGTGGTGATTCCCAACCACAGCCCTGTTCAAGTCTCTTATTTGGCCGATGCAGAGAACAGATGCTCTTCAAGAATGACAGTGGACTGTCGTAAGTTTAACCAGGTGGTGACTCCAATTGCAACTACTGTACCAGATGTGGTTTCACTGCTTGAGCAAATTAGCAATACCCTGCTACCTGGTATGCAGCTACTGATCGGGCAAATTTTTTTTTCTCCATAGTTGTCCTCAAGGCCCACTAGAAGCAGTTTGCTTTCAGCTGGCCAGCCCGGCAATATATCTTCACTGTCCTGCCTCAGGAGCATAGCAACTCTCCAACCCTATGTCACAGTTTCATCCACAGAGATCTTGATGGCCTTTCCCTTCCACAGATATCACAGTGGTCCATTACAGTGATGGCTTATGCTGACTGAACCTAGAGAGCCGGCAGCAGCAACCACTCTAGACTTACTGGTAAGATAGTTGTGTGGCACCCCCAGCCCCCCCAATCCTCTTTACACTGCTCCACTTTTTCCCCATACCACATATCCCCCTCTAACATTCTAAGTAATTCACTATTTTATCGTGTTCACTGTTTATTATCTGTCTTCCCTGTGGAATGCAAGCTCCAAAAGAGTAGGAATCTTTGTCTGTTTTATTCACTGATACAAAAAGCATCCAGTAGCATAAGCAGGTGTTCAACAAACATTTCTTGAATGAATAAAGAAAGCTGGAGAACCATGAATTAAAGCAAGGATTCTAAGCCATACTGAACTGGGAGGTATTGGCTATAAGGTGGTGAAGCTGCAGGTTACAGAAGCAGATGTTACGGAGATAAAATTGCTGTTGGGACTAAAATCAATGCAAAGAACAACGCATGTAAGAGACAGACAAAATGGCAGTGATGGTAGACTGGAACTGTCCCAGGAAATGCTCAAAGACTCAGCAGCCACACCCCTCTTCTGTATGGCTTGATATGGGTCCAAAAGTCTAGAGGAGGAATCCCTTAAAGTGGTTGCCTTTAATGTCTCAGTGTACCTTGACTTTGTCTACTGGACCCTACTGCCTTCTCATACTAAAATTTAATAAATGAAAATGTATTGCTAGGTGTGGTGGCTCATGCCTGTAATCTCAACACTTTAGGAGGCCAAGGCGGGCAGATCACAGGATCAGGAGACCAAGACCATCCTGGCCAACATGGTGAAACCCTGTCTCTACTAAAAATACAAAAATTATCTGGGCATGGTCCCAGCTACTCGGGAAAATGAGGCAGGAGAATCACCTGAACCTGGGAGGCGGAGGTTGCAGTGAGCTGAGCTCGTGCCACTGTACTCCAGTCTGGCAACAGAGCAAGATTCCATCTCAAAAAAAAAAAGTAGTTTCCTTTAATGTCTCAGTTTACCTTGACTTTGTCTACAGGACCCTACTGCCTTCTCACAATAAATTTAATAATTGAAAATGTATCTCCAGTAGGACAAAACCTAAGAAATAGCAAATGACCTCCAAGTTTGATATTTTAAGTCCACAGAGACACAATCCAGGCCTCATAAAGCCACCATGGTCATGCTACTTTAAAAAAAAAAAAGAGTTACTCAGAATCAGTGTATACATAATAACAGCATCTACTTGGGAAGTTCACATGAAATACTCATATTCACTTATGGTTCTTTTTACAAAGAAAAGAATGAGACCATATTCTCTATTCTCAGATGAATAGCTTTGGAAGAAGATAATCTCAGCACGAGCATATTGGGAAAAATAATCAAAAGGAGCCTTTTGGGTTGCAATCGTGATCACGGCATGTGATTCAGCACCACAGCCAAGAAAACTGCCTATATGAAACATTTTCATCAACAAGAGGTGAGTACATCCTGCGCAGAAAAGAGTAATTCAGAATCTCTAGATCATAACTTCCTTGAAGGTGCTTAAAATCACCACACTTTCATGGCTATCTGGTGGCCCAGGTGGGGGGGTGCAAAGAAAAATATCAAAGAAGAATCCCACTGAAAGGTTCTTTGATGCTTAATGAAAAAGCATCACACTAAAGAGTTAAGTCCTGGGTCTGTCAGGTAGCAGCAAAGCAGCTGGAGCAGGTACCAGGAAGCCAGTACCCAGGTGTGACTCCCTCACTCTTCCTCCCTTTCTGACTTGGCCACTTTCTCAAAAAGGACTCAGATTCACATCTGTCTGCCTTTATGTTGCATATGCATTGGGGTTTGTGATTGTATTTAAAAGATTTTTCAAGGGGGGGACATAAAATATAATCTACATTGATCAAAACTATTATAGTCTACTAAAATTTATCTTGAGTAAAATAGAAGAAAAGGGCAACAGTGCTTCAGTCAATGTCTTTATTTTCCATTTTATAGGCATTGTTGAATGGATTCTGCATTTGATCATACTATAATGGCCTCTCCTGAGAATGCAGTATCTTGAAAGTGAAATTTAAGGACCTTCTCTAACATAACTCATTCTTGTCCTGTACTCTGAGTTTTCCACCAGGAGAGTTATTCCTGTAAGGCAGTATTTCTAAAAATACGTTCCAAGAACTCTAAGATTCTTCCCTGCCCCACCCCCCAAACAGATTTTCCAGTAAAATAAGTTTGAGACATGTTGGATCCAATATTCCCCCTCTTGAAAATACATCCTCTATAATAGCATATTAAGGCCTCTGTTTACTGATCTATTAAGTTTGGAAAGTTTGTAAATGTGTCTAATAAATTTTGGAAGTGCCTTCATCTGTATGAAATGAGTAAAAACAGTCCTATTGGACACACTTGGGAAAAGCATTCTGAATATAGTGTCCACCATCTATCTGTCTTGCAAATGTGTTAAATGGGAAGAGCAATACATCTATAGCGTTGTGAAAGCAAATGATAACAAGGTTGGAAAAGCTTCAGCAGAGGGGAAAAAGCACGGTGAGCGTGAGAACCGTCAGGGGAGGACACACCCAGTGGGGTACACACCAGGGCACCACATCTAAAACTCTCACATGTACGACCACAGGGGAAGCTGATAAAACACAGATCAGTGGTCCTCCCTCTCAGAGACTCTGATCCAGCAGGTCACAGGCCCCAGAATTCACATTTATAACAAGCTCCCAGGTGAGGCTGCTGATGCTGGTCTGCATTAAGAGCCTGTCAAATAACCAGTCAGCTCTGAGACCCTACCAAGGGACCAAAACTGCTTTTGCCTTGCAGGAGGGGATAAGAAGCATGCAACATGGTCCTTGCCTGCTATCCTGTGCTAAAAGCCAAAATTAACACACAAAAAAACATAACCATACAATATTTTGATAAACACAGCTAACTCTTAAATACCACCTACGATGTGCCAGGCACTCCTCTAAGTGCTTTACACATACGACCTCTCTGGATTCCAACCAAGGTCCACTGAGGGAAGCACTGTTTGGACTCTCTTTTTTCCACATAAGAAAATGAAGCCCAGAGAGACTGAGTGACTCATCCAAGGTCTCCCAGGAATTAAGCTCAGATAGCAGAGCTCATGAGGCTACACTACACTTCCACTATGCTGCCTCTCTCACTGACACATACAGCTGATGGTGTGAAAGTTGTTAAGGTTTGCATCTGTTAGGGAATGAGGGTGTCTAAGTCAACTTAACAATCGGTGGCACACAGCAGGCCCAGAGTGACAGCACCAGTGGATGCTGCCAGCACGACTGCCATTGGTGACAGATCCAAGGCCTGGGCAGACAGAGATTGTAGAACTCTCCCAGCACAGCCACCAAGTGAGAGCCAGGGCCAGGGCCAAGCCTACCTGGTCTGGAAATTGGCCACATACAGGAGAATCGAGCAAATAAATAAATATATCCATGACACTGAAAGCCAAGTTCCTTGGTGCTGGTGAAGGGTGTTTAAATGTGGAAAGCTGGCCAGGCTCAGTGGCTCATGCCTATAATCCCAACACTTTGGGAGGCCAAGGCAGGGGGATCACCTGAGGTCAGGAGTACAAGACCAGCCTGGCCAACATAGTGAAACCTCATCTCTAATAAAAATACAATAATTAGCCATGTGTGCTGGCATGTGCCTGTAATCCCAGCTACTTGGGAGGCTGAGGCAGGAGAATTGCTTGAACCCAGGAGACAGAAGTTGCAGTAAGCCAAGACTGCACCACCATGCCCCAGCCTGGGAAATAGAGGGAGACTCTGTCTCCAAAAAACAAAAAAATGTGGAAAGCTTATTACACAAGTATGTGAATATCCTTAACACTAAAGAACTGTTACACACTTAAGAATGGTTAAGGTGGGCCTGGTGTGGCAGCTCACACCTGTAATCCCAGCACTTTGGGAGGCCAAGGAGGGCAGATCACCTGAGGTCATGAGTTCAAGACCAGCCTGGCCAACATGGTGAAACCTTGTCTCTACTAAAAATACAAAAATTAGCCAGGCATGATGGCACGTGTGTGCAATCCCAGCTACTTGGGAGGTTGAGGTGGGAGAATCACTTGAACCTGGGAGGCAGAGGTTGCAGTGAGAGGAGATTGCACCACTGCACTCCAGCCTGGGCAACAGAGTAAGACTCTGGAAAAAAAAAAAAAATGGTTAAGGTGGTTTTAAGACATTATCAAATTGAATACTTTAAGTATGTACAGCTTACTGCATGGCAATGATACATAAATAAAACTGTTTTTAAAAATATAGAAAGCTAAAATAAAACCAATGGATTTGGATTGAAATTGGAGGCACTGATGTAAACTTGTGGTTTTAATATATATAAATATGCAGATATAAAAACAGGTGTATGTGCAGGGGTTGTACCCATATGTATATTTTCTAAGTCCTCATAGAGGCCTGGAAGCCTCTACCCACTAATTGATGAACAACTTAGCACTGAGATCTTGGACTTTAAATGTCATTATCCAGCAAAAGAATCCAGGGCTCTTTGGAAATACAGCTGATTCTAAGACAAGGGCAGGTAAAGTATAACATAGGCCTTAAACAACTTCCACCCCCAGACCCCAAAAAGAAAAAGTACTCAAAGAATTATGAGGCTATCTTAACACCTATGCACACTCATGCAAACATACACACATGCACACTTACACAAGCACATATTCCTACAAGCACACATTTATCAGCCAAAATGGCGCCCTTTGCCATATGATAGTAATATAACGCATTGAGTAAAACAGAAATCAATGAGTTTATATTGTTATGTGTGTATATCTGTATGTATTTATACAAAGGCAGGCAAAGGAAAAAATTTTACCGCAAAATACTGATGAATGTGCAAAGAGTGATAGCATTAGAAAATTATCCTTTGACAACCATAATAGGAATCACAAGAATAATTGATATAGGCAAGAATCACCAGTGGATTTGAAAAAATCAGATGAAAGTTTTCTAAAGAATGACATCTTTACATAGCCTCAAATACACATTTAGATGACTTATTAATTAATACATAAAATGCTTATTAACTAGAGTGCAGAAATATCACTGACATCATCTTAGCTAAGTGGTAAAAGGGAACATCATCAATAAAAGGATAAATTAACACAGTGTGTCTTCAGGTATGATGCATTGAGAAAGACCATTTCCAGGGCATTCCTGCCAAAAATACCTAACTTAGATCTAATATCAGACATCAGACAAACCTTATCGAAGAATGTTTTACAAAGTAACTGGCCTGTAGCCATTAAAAATACCAAGGTCAAGGCCAGGCACAGTGGCTCACGCCTGTAATCCCAACACTTTGGGAGGCTGAGGCAGGTGTATCACCTGAGGTCAGGAGTTCAACACCAGTGTGCCATCATGGTGAAAGCCTGTCTCTACTAAAAATACAAAAACTAGTAAGGCTTTGTGGCGGGTGCCTGTAATTCCAGCTACTCTGGAGGCTGGGTCAGGAGTATCACTTGAACCCAGGAGGTGGAGGTTGTAGTGAGCCAAGATGGCGCTACTGCACTCCAGCCTGGATGACACAGAGCAAGACTCCATCTCTCTCTATATATATATGTATATTTCAAGGTCAAGAGAGTCAAAGGAAGACCGAGGAGCAGCTCCAGACTGAAGAACAGAGAAAAAGGACAAGTAAATATACCACATGACTCTGGATTATATTTTGGAAAGAAAAAAAAAGAGGGGCAGGGTAAAAGAAAAGAAAGATTTTTTTGGTTTGGTATGTGGGAGACATAAGGGACATTTTGAGGCAACAGATACGGTTTGAATGGGATCTGTGGATTCAATGCTAGCACTTTATTAGTATTAATTTCTGGATTTTGATAGGTGTGCTCTATGGATACAGAAGAACGCTGTTGTTATTGGGAAGTCAAATCTATGGCATTTAGGCCACCATGTCTTCCACCTTCTCTGGGTGAAGGGTATGGGGAATTCTTCGCTATTCTTGGAACTGTTCAATAAATGTGAGATTATGTCAAAATTAAAAGCGTACCAATTTTTTAAATTTCAAGACTGTGTGATTTTGCCTGGGGCCAAATCGCGCTATCATATGACTGACTCCAGCTTGTTTAGAGGCTGCCCCACCCAACCTGAACAGCTGTATTTGTGGAAGAGTTCCTCTGAGAGAACTCCTACATTTTGCTGCCTAATTTTAGGGAGTCCTACGAATGTCTTAATCCTCCCTGCCAACTGCTGCATGCAGGGAGGGCAGATAATCACAGAAGGCATTGTCCCCTTCCCAGTCCTGCCCCTCCCATCTTTTGTCTTCTTGCACTGAACACACACTGAACATAACAAGCTCATCAGGGTCTGAAGCCCCACAGCACACAGCACCTGTTGGCCCATATCCCCTCCTCTGTGCACACGTGGCACCCTACGGCCCATGACCCCTCCTGTGCACTGCACATCACACCTGCCGGCCCGTGCGCCCTCCTCTGCACTGCACAGGGCACCTGCTAGCCCACACCCCCTCCTCTGCACTGTGCATGACACCCACCCACCTACACCCCCTCCTCTATACTGCACGTGGATTCACCAAGAAAATGGAAAGCAAAAAAAAGCAGGGGTTGCAATCCTGAGAAACTCTGATAAAACAGACTTTAAACCAACAAAGATCAAAAAAGACAAAGAAGGGCATTACATAATAGTAAAAGGATCAATGCAACAAGAAGGGCTAATGATCCTAAATATCTATGAAACCCAGTGCAGGAGCATGCGGATTCACAAAACAACTTCTTAAAGACCTACAAGGAGACTTAGAGTCCCACACAATGAAAGTGGGAGATTTTAACACCCCACTGTCAATATTAAACAGATTAATGAGACAGAAAATTAAGAAAAATATACAGGATTTGAACTCAGCTCCAGACCAAGCAGACCCAACAGACATCTACAGAACTCTCCACCCCAAATCCACAGAATATACATACACTCTTCTCAGTACCACATCACACTTATTCTAAAACTGACCACATAATTGGAAGTAAAACACTCCTCAGCAAATGCAAAAGAAGGGAAATCATAACAGTCTCTCACACCACAGTGCAATCAAATCAGAACTCAGCATTAAGAAACTCACTCAAAACCACACAACTACGTGGAAACTGAAAAACCTGCTCCTGAAGGACTACTGGATAAATAATGAAATGAAGGCAGAACTAAAGATGTTCATTGAAACCAATGAGAACAAATACACAATGTACCAGAATCTCAGGGACACACCTAAAGCAATATCTAGAGGGGAATTTATAGCACTAAATGCCCACAACAGAAAGCAGGAAAGATCTAAAATCAACACCCTAACATCACAATGAAAAGAATGAGAGAAGCAAGAGCAAACAAATTCAAAAGGTAGCAGAAATAAGAAATAACTAAGATCAGAGCAGAACTGAAAGAGATAAAGACACGAAAAACCCTTCAAAAAATCAATGAATACAGGAACTGGTTTTGAGAAAAGATCAACAAAACAGATGGACCACTAGCCAGATTAATAAAGAATAAAAGGGAGAAGAATCAAAGATATGCAATGAAAAATGATAAAGGAGATATCACCACCGATCTCACAGAAATACAGATTACCATCAGAGAATGTTATAAACACCTCTATGCAAATAAATTAGAAAATTCAGAAGAAATGAATAAATTCCTGGACACCTACACCCTCCCAAGATTAAACCACAAAGAAGTAGAATCCCTGAATAGATCAGTAGCAAGTTCTAAAATTGAGGCAGCAATTAAGAGCCTACCAGCCAAAAAGAGTTCAGGACCAGACGGTTACACAGCCATATTCTACCAGAGGTACAAAGAGGCGCTGGTACCATTTCTTCTGAAACTATTCCCAACAACAGAAAAAGAGGGAATCCTCCCTAGCTCATTTTATGAAGCCAGCATCATCCTGATACCAAAACTTGGCAGAGACACACACACACACACAAAATTTTAGGCCAATATCCCTGATGAATATGGATGCGAAAATCATCAATAAAATATGGGCAAACCAAATCCAGCAGTTCATCAAAAAACTTGTCCACCATGATCAAGTCAGCTCCATCCCTGGGATGCAAGGTTGGTTTGACATATGCAAATCAATAAACGTAATCCATCACATAAACAAAACCAATGACAAAAACCACATGATTATCTCAAAAGATGCAGAAAAGGCCTTCAACAAAATTAAACAGCCCTTCATGCTAAAACCTCTCAACAAACTATGTATCTCAAAATAATAAGAGCTATTTATGATAAACCCACAGCCAATATCATACTGAACGGGCAAAAACTAGAAACATTCCCTTTGAAAACCGGCACAAGACAACGATGCACCCCTCCCTCTCACCACTCCTATTCAACATAGTATTGGAAGTTCTGGTCAGGGCAATCAGGCAAGAGAAAGAAATAAAGGGTATTCAAACATGAAACAAGAAAGTCAAATTGTCTCTGTTTGTAGATGACATGATTGTATACTTAGAAAACTCCATTGTCTCAGCCCAAAATCTCCTTAAGCCAATAAGCAACTTCAGCAAGGTCTCAGGATATGAAATCAATGTGCAAAAATCATAAGCATTCCTATACACCAATAACAGACAAATAGAGAGCCAAATCATGAGTGAACTACCATTCACAATTGCTACAAAGAGAATAAAATGCCTAGGAATACAACTTACAAGGGATGTGAAGGACCTCTTCAAGGAGAACTACAAACCACTGCTCAAGGAAATAAGAAAGGACACAAACAGATGGAAAAACATTCCATGCTCATCGATAGTAAGAATTAATATCAGAAAATGGCCATACCACCCAAAGTAGTTTATAGATTCTAAGCTACCCCCATCAAACTACCATTAACTTTCTTCCAAGAACTGGAAAAAAAACTAATTTAAATTTCATATGGAATGAAAAAAAAGCCTGCATACCGAAGACAATCACAAGCAAAAGGGACAAAGCTGGAGGCATCACGCTGCCCAACTTCAAACTACACTACAAGGCTATAGTAACAAAAACAGCATGGTAATGATACCAAAACAGATATATAGATGAATGGAACAGAACAGAGGCCTCAGAAATACCACCACACATCTATAACCATCTGATCTTTGACAAAACTGACAAAAACAAGCAATGAGGAAAGTATTCCATATGTAATAAATGGTGTTGGGAAAACTGGCTAGCGATACACAGAAAGTTCAAACTGGATCCCTTCCTTACACCTTATATAAAAATTAACTCATGATGGGTTAAAGACTTAACTGAAAGACCTAAAACCATAAAAACCCTAGAAGAAAACCTAGGCAATACCATTCAGGACATAGGCATGGGCAAAGTCTTCATGACTAAAACACCAAAAGCAATAACAAAAGTCAAAATTACAAGTGGGATTTAATTAAAATAAAGTTCTTCTGCACGGCAAAAGAAACTATCATTAGCATCAGTGGGTAACCTACAGAATGAGAGAAAATTTTTGCAATCTACCCATTTGACAAAGGGCTAATACCCAGAATCTACAAAGAACTTAAACAAATTTACAAGAAAAAACAACCTCATCAAAAAGTGGGCAAAGGATATGAACAGACACTTCTCAAAAGAAGACATTCATGCAGCCAACAGACATATAAAAAAATGCTCATCATCACTGGTTAGTAGAGAAATGCAAATCAAAACCACAATGAGATACTATCTCAAGCCAGTTAGAATGGCAATCATTAAAATATCAGGAAACAACAGATGCTAGAGAGGATGTGGAGACATAGAAACGCTTTTACACTGTTGGTGGGAGTGTAAATTAGTTCAACCATTGTGGAAGACAGTGTGGCGATTCCTCGAGGATCTAGAACTAGAAATATCCTTTGACCCAGCCATCCCATTACTGGGTATATGTCCAAGGATTATAAATCATTCTACTATAAAGACACTATAAAGATATGCTTACTGCAGCACTGTTCACAACAGCAAAGACTTGTAACCAACCCAAATGCCCATCAATGACAGACTGGATAAAGAAAATGTGGCACACATACAACAGGGACTACTATGCAGACATTTAAAAAAGGATAATTTCATGTCCTTTGCAGGGACGTGGTTGAAGCTGGAAACCATCTCTCTCAGCAAACTAACACAAGAACAGAAAACCAAACACTACATGTTCTCACTCATAGGTGGGAGTTGAACAATGAGAACTCAGGGACACGGGGAGGGGAACATCACACACCAGGGCCTACTGGCGAGTTGGAGGGCGAGGGGAAGGATAGCATTAGGAGACATACCTGATGTAGGTAACAGGTTGATGGGTGTAGCAAACCACCATGGCACATCTATATCTGTGTAACAAACCAGCACATTCTGCCCAAGTACCCCAGAACTTAAAGTAAAATTAAAAATAATAATAAATATTTTTTTAAAGAGTAGGATGAGTCTCCAAGATATTTATGTAAGTGTTACATGAGCAAAATAAAATAGTGTGAAACACTTTGGGAAGGATGGCACAAAAAGAGGAGTTCAAATCTCTCCCAAGAATAATAGGCCAACAGAAATGACAGCACGCAGTAAAAATTGTCCTTAGACACTTAAAAATGGAACTAGAAACTAGGATTTTTGCCATAAAAAAAAAAAAAAGACCTGGCCAGGCGAAGTGGCTGGTGCCTATAATCCTGGCTCTTTGAGAGAAGACGCTAAGTTTGGGAGTCTAAAAGTTGAAACGCTAAATTGCTACCATGAAAGTAATTATTGCAATTGACCAATATTTACTTTGCATTTGCAAAATTCAGTCTTTTTACAAAGGGATTTCTAAAGAAGAGCAGACAGCACTCTGCAGCTGCACTTTGATGAGAAAGAAAATCAATGCTTCTGCATTTGCACACTCAGTAGAAGGGGTGAGGAATGATCATGTCCACCAGAAATCACTCATTTGGGTGAAAGTATTACAGGGCTTGGTGGATCCAAATAATTTTCTCAAACCACTTAAGCACAGAGAATTCACAAAGCTTCTCAATTCTCCTGTTGCTGCAAAAGCATGTTTCCATGGTGCATGTGACACACTGAGAGCTACTGGCATCCAGCCACCTGAGCACACAAAGCTACCTAGTAGCACAGGTGTGCTGCAGCAAAAATAGTACTTTGTAAGGATGCAGAGAGCCTGCTCATTGCTAAATCATTATCTAACAAATGTTCAAACCAGCATGACATAAATTATCATTGTGGGATGACATGATACCATAATATTTGTGGATTCTAGCCCCTATGCAGGAGCTTCCATATAACTCTGCCTGGTCCATGTGGGAAACTGAATACTCTGCTAGGAAGGAGACGGGAGGAGCTCTGAACCCAAGACTCTCACCACCATCTCCATCGTGGAGCAGCAGTGCTGTCCTGCTCTCTTCTCTCTGGTGTCCTTTGTGTCCAGGAAACCTCATTTTGCAGATATAGGGACTTTGAATAGATCCTGAGACACAAAGTCACCCCTTACATAGGGTTGAAATATCCAGCTGCCTGGAGTTGGTGACATGGGACAGAAAGGCCAACCAGATACTGGTTCAACTGTGAGAGGGGCCAAAGCCCGAGCGTGAGGACCAGTTTTCAGACCTGGTGCAATAAGCTCCAGGTGCTGACTAGGTGGGAGGCACCAGACAGAGATGCAGAGCACACCTCTCCTCCCTGCTGGGTACCTGCCACCCTCCACAAGCCCAGCGCTCCCCCTCCTAGGACATCCCGAGGGCCCCTGTTCTGCCTCCCCACTGTTGAGTGCTTGACTTGAGAAGCTGCTGTCACCTCGCTCCCGACAACCCAGACAGCCGGAATGTTCCCGTCATTCCACCTCACTGCTCTGCTCAAATCTTGTTCCATCCAGAATAAAATCCCCAGTCCCAGGCACACCTGCAAGAACTCTAATGGGTCATCCTCCCTCCCTCTCCTTCCTCACACAGTCCTCCAGGCTGCTTCTCCCACACACCAAAGAGGCTTCCCAAGCTGGGTGCAGTGGTTCACGCCTGTAATCTCAGCACTTTGGGAGGCCAAGGCAGGCAGATCACAAGGTCAGGGGTTCGAGACCATCCTGGCCAATATGGTGAAACCCCATCTCCACTAAAAATACAAAAAAATTAGTTGGGCGTGGTGGCACATGCCTGTAACCCCAGCTACATGGGAGGCTGAGGCAGGGGAAGTGATTGAACCTGGGAGGTGGAGGTTGTAATGGGCCAAGATCGTACCTCTGCACTCTAGCCTGGGCAACAGAGAGAAACTCTGCCTCCAAAAAAAAAAAAAAAAAGGGCTTTTCCATAGGGTTCCTGTCCTTGGTTCTAACTCCCCATACACATGTGGCTCCTTCTCCACTTCTTTGCTGGTCTCTGCTTCAAAGACACCTTGTCCAAAAGCCTCCCCTGACCAACCACATAGAGCAACTCCAGTCTCCCCAACTGATGCTATTTTTTTTTAAACTCTGCTTTGTTTTCAAAGCACTTAGCCCAGGCAGACATAGTATATGCTCTACATATTTGTTCATCTCTCTGTGCCTATGGGAATCAAACTCCGTAAGACCAGAGTTTTACTTCGTTTGTCCATGGGTACATCCACAGCATTCAGAACAGTGCCTGCCACGTGGCTACTCGATAAATATCCACTGTTACTGAATGTGGCTGTTGCCTGTATGGTGTAATGTGTGTGACTTTTGCAAAGCAAATCGGAAGATACACTTTGCATCATCATCATGCAATTGAGTCTGCAGGGCATACCTGCATTAACTAATTATGGATCCCTTTAATGGATATTTGGCAATAATGGTGGCTTTTTAATCATCTGAGATAAAAACTAGTTGTGCTGTGACTGAACTGTCGCTGTGCATTAGTAATTGATTCCACAGGGATAAATGGATGTCTGTAATTGGGAGTAACTAAGATAAGATTTAATAAGCATCTTGATCTTTCCCAAGAATCTAATTGCTCAGATTAGTCTGTCATCTCTGAAAGCTATAAGTAATGCAAACAATTTATAGATCACTCTCAGAAACTTGCAACTTAGGGAATGTCAGGCAAGTGCTGAAGAATCTGACTCCTTTCATAACCTGATTTGCCTACCGTCAATTTATATGCATGGTGGTTTTTTTTAAAAGGTCATTGTAATTTCTCTAGTTATTTTTATTAAATTACAGTGATTAATTTTAGGGTATTAGTGATTAATTTTGTTCTCACTATTCTAGTAAAGTAAGTTTTTAACAAAATTGGTGTACCCTTTAAAAAGGAAAAAGAAAATAAACCTCCCAGACCACCCACTCATTCTGCAGCAGCTGGAGAATGAATGTAGCTGCCCCTCTTTGTTCCTTATTTCCTGCCCACTGGAGGAGTCTACATGGGGTGCCCCAAGTCTCCCCAGCAGGACTCACAACTGGTCACTGGGTCCTAAGTGATGCATAAGCTGGCTACATAGGACCAAACCCTGGGACAGCACCCACCTAGGAGCTGTGCTTGGTGCAGAGAAGGCATTCAATACAAGTCAGAAATGTCATTCACTTAATCACCTACTCATTCATTCATTAACACTAACTAGTCAGAAAATTTGGAGATGGATTCAAGGAGCAGTTAAAAGCTATCCATTTTCTTACTAACAAAGAGACATTTCCCATGTCCCAAAGCCCTGTCTCATCTTCCCCCCCTGCTCTGGATTCATGCACCTGTTTCTATATCAGGAAACTGCCAGGGCTGGCTGGTTCCAGTGCCCTGCTGCCCTCCCCAAGGGCAAAGATGCTCAAGGTTCAGTCTCTTTCTCACCATAGAGCCGTGATTCTTAAATTTAAAAGGAGAGATGTTGTTTTCCTTTATACCCTACCCCAGAGAGAGATGCCCTTCTCCCCAGCCCCAAGTGAGAGTTTAAGGGTAAGTCTATGCTTTGCTCTTGTGCAGAGAATGCTCAAGTACTCTAAAGGAGTGACCCCCTGCCAAGGAGAGGAACGAAGACAGGAAAGGAGGAGGAGGAGCAGATCTGCCAACACTGGTGCTTTTTCCTGGGAACTCATAGCAATGGTGACTCCAGTATCTTTCTCACAAGCTCTGCTCTCTTCCCTGAGCTCCTTTTTTCTCCCTCCCAGGTAGGAATGTTCACCTCACCTGAGAGGCCAAATACCCAAAACCTCAGCTTCCCTGCAAAAAGAAAGAAAACCATGTCTCTCGCTTTCCTCTCTCTGGTAATAGTTGTCCCGTCTTCCCAAGACCCTCAGCTTGGCAGCTGGGACACATTCTCTTCCTGCATAGTCTTGGTGTTTCGCCCTGTAATAGCTCATTCCCAGCTCCAATGCCATTATCAGCATTCACAATCACATCCCTGTTCACCTGTATCTTCCCAGACAGTCTCCATCCGGTCCCCTCTCCTCTGTTCCAATCCACTCAGTAGTACTCACCCACTCCAATCGCATCTGTCTCAAACACTACTTCAATCCTCTTCTCCTCTCATCAAGGATTTCAATTATTGAGGCTGCCTATTAAGTAAATCTCTTCACTCTTTAACATGATCCAAGTTTGGTTTTTTATTGTTGGTGTTGTTTTGTTATTTTTTTTTTTTTTTGAGACAGAGTCTTGCTCTGTTGCCCAGGCTGGAGTGCAGTGGCGTGATCTTGGCTCACTGCAACCTCCCCTCCCCAGTTCAGGCACTTCTGTTGACTGAGCACCCCCAAGTAGCTGGGACTACAGGTGGCTGCCACCAAAGCCAGCTAATTTTTGTATTTTCAGTAGAGACAGGGTTTCACTTTGTTGGCCGAGCTGGTCTTGAACTCCTAACCTCAGGTGATCCACCTACCTTGGCCTCCCAAAATGCTGGGATTACAGGCATGAGCTACCAAGTTTTATATCATATATATCATATAACATATAATCACTGTATCATATACACATGCACACACTCATGCACACACTCACATCCCCAATAACAAACACACACACAGGCACACACTCACATCCCCACAGTCCTGGCCAAGTACAATACCCTGAGCATCTTCCTGCCTTTCCACCTCCTTTGGATTCCACCTAATGCCTGGAATTGAAGTCTTTATTGCTCCAAGGATGATCTCAAATGGCCCGTGAGTAACACCTTGGTGCATCCTACTCACATAGCATCTTTTCTCTCTGAATCACACTTTTTTTTTCCACTTCCATGGACTTTGCCTCAATTTTTCTCTACATCTTAGGCCTTTTCTCTCTGAATCACATATTGCTTTTTTTCACTTCTGCAGACTTTGCCTTAATTTTTCTCTACGTCTTAGGGCTTTTCTCTAGGAATCACATATTGCTTTTTTCCTCTTCTGTGGACTTTGCCTTAATTTTTCTCTCTGTCTTAGGCATCTTTATCTTTCCAGTTCCTCATAGGATATTTGGTACATTGTAGGTGTTCAACATTTATATTTGGTAAATTAAGTTGAAAATATCTCAATGGGAGAACTATTCATGTTACCGCTAAAAGTAATTTAATTTTAATTAAATTATAGGGCCCAGCTGACACCAACCAAATGTGGGAGGTCTGGGCTGCATAATATATTCCTTCACTACAGCTTTAACTTTAGTCCTCAGGCTGTTTCAGAAGAATTTTGAAATTAACTGAACTACTTCCTGAATCGATTCCTTTTCTGGCCTGAAACCACCTGGGAGCTCACAGTAGGAGATAATTTTAATGTGATTGGTTAGCCTGTGCTAAAATATAACTGTGCATTTGGTATGACCACCCACCCCCTTGTAAAAACACTTCCTCCAATCTCCATATAATCATATATTTTCATAAAGCTTGCAAACATAAGACCAAGAATTGCTCACCCTTTTTCTCTCCATCTTCTCTTCTGGCA
Source organism: Cacajao melanocephalus (assembly GCA_963573385.1). NCBI lineage: Eukaryota > Metazoa > Chordata > Mammalia > Primates > Pitheciidae > Cacajao > Cacajao melanocephalus. The sequence continues at coordinate 22,317 of CAUYLG010009080.1, forward strand.
CAAATTTCAGCAGTTCCGGAAGTGCTAGATTTCCTATGGACACGGTTGGCGTCCAGCTAAGGGAAGTTGGGTGGGATTTACATTTACTTTGAATTTAGTGGAAATACTGAGGTAGTTATAAATCCTTTGAAGTCACAAGGTTATCTCTAGCTGCCTTAGTGTAGGAATGGCCTCTAGGAGTATTCTCATCCCCTACTGGGTCAATTCTCTTAGCAAATCGTCACTAAACCCAGGGACAGAGGTCACATAGGCCATACTTATATGAGACATACTTGTACAAGATGCACTTCCAATATACCTGGTATTGGAGTGTGTGAGTAATAAAAGGTAAACAAGCCTTGAAAGATACAGAGCCAAAGCTAATCTGTGGAAAATCCTTTGAATCATCAGATATGTAAAACTATAAATAGAAAATTTGATGCTCATAGCTTCTAGTCACAATGGAAGCTTTCTTTTGTCAGGAATAGATTCGATGAAATCATAGCATATATGATTACAAATGCACCATACTGGCCGGGTGTGGTGGCTCATGCCTGAATCCCAGGACTTCGGCAGGCCAAGGCGGGCTGATCACAAGGTCAAGAGTTTAAGACCAGCCTGGTCAACATGGTGAAACCCCGTATCTACTAAAAATATAAAAATTAGCTGGACGTGGTGGTGCATGCCTGTAGTCCCAGCTGCTTGGGAGGCTGAGGCAGGAGAATCACTTGAACCCAGGAGGCTGAGGTTGCAGTGAGCTGAGATCACGCCAATGCACTCCAGCTGGTGACAGAGACAGACTCCATCTCAAAAACAACAACAAAAAAATGTACCATACCTTTTTATTTGTTTTTGATGGAATTGACAAGAAAATAAAATGTATTCAAAACTCTGTGTTTACAAGGCAGAAACCTGTAGCAATGCTGCATACAAATATGTCTGTGTATCTGTATATGCAGTTCCATTTTCAAATGCTGTAATTCATCAAACCTGACATTTGAGTGTCACATGGGCATCCTGTCTAGGGGAAGTCTGAAGGACTCAGATGAAAAGGGTTCATTCAGCACTTATCACTAAGAGCTGGAAAGAACCCATATTGACAAATATTCCACAGAGAAGCACCTAGATAGGCCTAAAATCCTTCTCATTATGCCCTACCAATATCACAAGACTTTTATATTTTAAGCAATTTTACATAATGTTTCAGAATTGTTGGTTGTATTAAAAATCAAACATACCAAAAATGTACCAAATATGCCAAAAATATACCTAAGAATGCCTTCGATTCAGTAAGTACTGAAGATTAGTCATTGCTTGCAAAATCTTGAAATGTCCTGGCATGTTAAACTCATGCAGAAAATAAACCTGATACCTGTTTCCTCAAACTTAGTAAAATTCCTAGAACTTTTCATGACGTACTCAATGACAAATTGTGAAGCTGGAAAAAACTTATCTAAACTATTAATAATAATACACAAATGTCAATCATGCACAATAGAGACAAATCTCTCTATTCCTCCTATACCAAAAAAATTATAAAATTATCCTATAAAAGACTCATATCAGAATAGGAGCCATAAATTATAGGATAAAATACTATAGAGCTGCATTAGGGAGTTCATAAAAATATTGTGTTATTTTTCTGGATAGTGTGATGGGAACACTAGGGCCAGGAGAAGTTCAGCCTGTTGTTCTAAGTCACCAATCACAGCAGGCTCACGGCAGGGCTGAGGTTCAGAACCAGGAAAACCTAATTCATCTCTCTCACAAATATGTCGAGTTTTTTTGTTTGCTTGTTTGTTTTTGAGATGGAGTCTCCCTCTGTCGCCCAGGCTAAAGTGCAGTGGTACAATCTTGGCTCACTGCAACTTCCACCTCCCTGGTTCAAGCGATTCTCCTGCCTCAGCCTCCTGAGTAGCTGGGATTACAGGCATGTGCCACCACGCCCGGCTAATTTTTTGTATTTTTAATAGAGATGGGGTTTCACCGTGTTAGTCAGGATTATCTCGATCTCCTGACTTCATGATCCACCCACCTCAGACTCCTAAAGTGCTGAGATTACAGGCATGAGCCACCTCGCCCAGCGTATTTTCAGCCATTTTAGCATTCCCATTTAAACATTCAGAAATTTGTCTATTTTCCTGTTTTAACTTTGGGACATAGAATCACCTGGAATACATATGATTATATATGTATTGGGTTATAATCATCCTATTTGTACATATAAATATGGTCATATATGTTTATAGTTTAGCCATTTATGACTGTGTAGGATAAATTATATCACATAGTTATAATCCTGTAGCAGTATGAATTTTTGTGGTTAATTACATTGTACAGTGCTGGAAAGTAGCTTTCCATGCATATTTGATGTGTCACCTAACTTCTTTTTGCAGCACTAAAGAGCCCTGGTAAATTCATTCTAATTATTCACATTCCAGGGCTATAACTAAATACATATTTAAAATTAAATATAAGCTGGCTCATCCCAAGAGGAAAAAAAACCTCATAAAATAGCACAGATGCATTTATAACAAATTTCTGAGGTAACTTAAAAGTAATTTAAAAGCACTCCCCACACAGTTCACTGTCTTTTAATAAAATTCAGCTTCATTTATCTAAAACATTTAATCAAATGTTATCTTTTCATGAAGTCATGGCATGTAAAACTGAGGATTAATGAATGCCAATTTTTAAGTAGATACAATATTACAGCAAAAAAGTAGGAAAGCATATTCTTGTTAGTAAAATGCTAATATAACAGCTTAAACTTCTATAATGAATAGCATCTCCATATTAATTAAATTTAATGACTTTAAAGCACATAACAAAAGATACTGCGTTCTAAGAAAAATATCTGAAACTACTCTGGTATTTCATCCAGAAACAGCTTCATGACCCAGCACAAAATAAACTTCCTTAAGAGTTCATAAACAAGAAGTCCAATGAACATCCTTGGCGGGGAGATTCACTCAACATATTTTCCCTGTGGCCAATAGGTTCAATAAATGGCTAAATAAAAAATATTTATAGAATTCAGTGAGGCACAGTTTCTTGGGATCCATTACGTTCAATTAACATAAGACTATTTCTCATACTAACCAAATTTGTAGATATACTATACTATAGGTTAAATGATTATATTTTGTGCCAATATTTCTCAATAAATATGAATTACCCCCACTTTTTCAGGCCACTATTATACTACTACTTTGCAAGATTTTATATGGCCACTTATGTGTTCCAAGGTATCGCACATAACTAAATAAGCTAAAAAACATAGGTGACCCACTCCACGGCAAAATACTCAAGAAAAAGCTCCCTGTATCCCCATTAGAGTAATAACGTACTTAATAACATTAAACTTCAACCCACCTCTTCCATTAATTAGTTTAGTTCTAAAGAAGCAGGAAGAAGATGCTATAAAATGTTTGTTTTATAAATAAGAAGTAAAAATATAATGTATGTGTGCTGAGGATAACTACAAAATATACAAAATAAAAAGTGAAGCCAAAATAGTCACACATTAACCTGTTTTTTCCATTTTCAAGAATATGTAATAGGTACTATTTCTATTAACTAACTTGAGTGTTTTTAATGTATAAGCACTTTAATATCCTCAATATAATACTGGGTTATTTTATTGGGGTGAAAACATGTACAATAGCACATTGTTAACTATACGTACAATGCCATACAACAGATCACTAGAACTTAACTATCCTGCATGAGCAGCTTCATACCTGTCGAATAGCAACTCTCCGTTTCCACCTCCACTCTCAAGCAGTTATCATATTCACAATTTAGCAGATGAGAAAATATATGTCCAGGAGCTTATGTGTTTTGTTGTTGTTGTTTTTGTTTGCTTTTTGTTTTTTTCTTTTTGAGACAGTCTCCCTCTGTAGCCCAGGCTGGAGCACAGTGATGCTATTTCCGCTCACTGCAGCCTCCACCTCCTGGGTCCTGGTTCAAGCAATTCTCCTGCCTCAGCCTCCCCAGTGGCTGGGATTACAGGAACGCATCACCATACTCAGCTGATTTTTGTATTTTTCATAGAGACGGGGTTTCAGCATGTTGGCCAGGCTGGTCTTGAACACCTGACCTTGTGATCCACCTGCCGAGCCTCCCAAAGTGCTGGGATTACAGGTGTGAGCCACCGTGCCTGCCACTTATGTGTTTTTTTAAGAAATCTCACAAAAAGTGTACATCAGCACTGGGACACATACTCAGGTCTTCTATTTCAAATTTTTTTCACTATGACTCTACCATCCCTTACAGATAGGGCATGTTCCTGTCTTCAAGGACTATATATAATGACAATGTTCTTAGAATGCTATTCTTGAAAATCAATCTCAAAATTTGGAGCTGGGCAGACACATTGATATCGTCAAGTCTGGAAGTTCTCAATTCCTTTTCCTTACTGCAAAACACACACCACATTGCTGTGAATGAGCAATGGATAACTGCCTAATATATTTATATTAAAACCAGCTAGAAGTTATTTGCAATGTCTAATGTACTTGTGGTAACCACACTTCTTTCTGCCTGGCAAGAAATCATCAGAACTCAAGTGACGGTGATGGTACTGTAGGGACAGTCTTGAAATCAGTAGTTTAATCACCATTAAAAGTGTTTAATAATTTAAAATAGTTTAAATTTCATCACCATTAGAAGTGTTTAATAATTAAAATAGTTTAATCACCATTAAAAGGTTTCTTGGAAATCACCTCAAAAATTATCTCAAAATATCAGAATATAGAAATAGTCCAGCTGTGGGTAGCAGATTTGAGCCCTTCATTTTATCTACAAGGCCTAGAGGTTGAGGAATTTGTCCAAGGAAGCAGTTCTGGTGCATGGTAGAAGCAGTTCTTATATTTAGAGATCCTGATTCTGTTCTTCCAACCATTATATTGTCACTTCACCTGCTTATAGAGGTGAGAAATGTGAAGTACCAGGTTTGGATTCAAGAGTTTGATTAAAACATATTTTGATCTCTGTCTTCTCTGTTTCTTGCACCATTCAACAATAAGTATATATAGTAGCTAATATCGGAGAACAGAGTTGTGAAGCTGAGAAGAAAGAATATCCAGAAGAAACATATCCCAGAAAGTGTCTGGGGAAAGTAACTGAAGAAAGGAATTAAAATACAAGAGGCAGGCCTTTTACCCTGGACTCTGTCTGCCACCAGCTGCTTCTCTCTCTCTCTCTCTGAATAAACTGGTGAATCACCAAGACATATAATACTTGGAAGAGACTTTGATTTTGATTGTTCTAATAGATGATGGGTTTTGTCAATAGGATGCAACTTCCCTCTAACTTCCTGAAATACATGTGAAGAGTTCCACTGAATGGTAAAATGTGAAAGTACAATATTCTCAAAAGGTCAACTGAAAATTCATCATTTTTAAGCCCTCAAATTTTTTGTTTGTTTGAGACACAATCTTGCTCTGTCACCCAGACTGGAGTATAGTGGTGTGATTTTGGCTCGCTGCAGCTTCCAGGTTCAAGCAATTCTCCTGCCTCAGCCTCCCTAGTAGCTGAGACTACAGGCTCGTGCCACCACACCTGGCTAATTTTTGCATTTTTAGTAGAGACTGGCTGTCGCCATGTTGGCCAGGCTTTTCTTCAAACTGGACTCAAATGATCCACCCACCTCAGACTCCCAAAGTGCTGGAATTACAGGCACGAGCCACTGTGCCCAGCCAGGCCCTGAAATTTTTAATAACTGATAGTTCATTGGTTTAGCAAGCAACCATTGATTTTTTTTTCCCAACATTTTACAACTTACGGTTGTATTAGTCAAGAAGAATGGAACATTGTACTCATGATTCAGAGTACATTCTCCAGTTGAACCCTCAAATATCTTGTAAATATGAATTATTACCTACATTTTATATGTGGGAGCACAAGAACTAGAGAGAATCATAGCCCAAGTTCCCAATACTAATAGGAGACAGATTATGGCAGAAACATCTCAATGTCCCCAAAGCCATAATAAAGCCTATTTTTTTTTCCTGGTATTCACCTTGAAAATGACACTTCCATTTTTTTACCAGGTTTATGGTTTACAAAATATATACATACTTATTTTCTTTTATGATTACATCACTGGACTTCTTAATTCAATACATTAAACATTTATACAATGTCATGCTTTCTCCAAATGTTATCTTTTTATCACACAATCTCAATCATCCAGTAATAGCTGTGGTTAGGGCCCAGCGAAGCAAGGTGGTAGATTATGTTTTTCATCTAAAAAATAAGAACTTTATTATGAATAAGGTTTCAAGTGGACCTCTTCCATATGAGAGCCTTCTATTTTTCAACATAAAAATTTAATGTAAAGGTTTTATTTTTTACTTTAATTTTTGTTGGTACATAGTAGGTGTGCATATTTATGGAGTACATGAGATGTTTTGATACAGGGATGTAATGTGTAATAATCACATCATGTAAAGTGAAAACCCCTCTTTTATTTGTGACAGAGTCTCATTCCATCACCCCAACTGGAATGCAGTGTCAAAATCTCAGCTCACTGCAACCTCCATCTGCCAGGTTCAAGCAATTCTAGTGCCTCAGCCTCCCAACTAGCTAAGATTATAGGCATGCACCACCACACCTGGCTACTTTTTGCGTTTTTAGTAGGAATGGGGTTTAGCAATGTTGGTCAGGCTGGTCTTGAACTCCTGACCTCAAGTGATCTGCCCACCTCAGCCTCCCAAAGTGCTGGGATTATAAGCATGAACCACTGTGCCCAGCCCCCACTACTTTTAATTGGACATATATTATTCCCAGCCTTCTGGCTTCGATCTGGCCAATGTGACATAAATGTAGTGTGGTATGTCAGTGTCCAGAAACTTAAAATATAGTTGGCATTAAAAGACTTCTACTTCTGATAATGATGAATTAGGTTATTCAAACCACCATTCCTATTGAGAAAAATGAGAAAAGCCAGATAAACTTAAAAGTCTGTCTGAGGACATTGTGGAGCTAAGAAATCAGTGAATATTTACAAGACTATGGCACAAAAGAAAATGTACCACCAGAGAGGCAAGCCCAGCATTTGGGTCTGCCTTCTCTACTGTAGGGTCTATGTACCAATTCAGAACATTCAGCTGAAAGGCTGAGAATGCTGAGCAGAGCTTTTTAACAGCCTCATGTAAATAATGGCACAAACACTAGACTCCAAGGCCCACCAAGCAAAAGGAACATTGTGGGAAACAAACACTCTGAATTGAGACCCAAAAAATGCATCCTTTAATTAAAGGTGAAATAGAAATGCACTGGCCCTAAAAGAAATGAAGCCTAATTTTGTAAAATCTCAATCACTAGAATTAGTTTGGGATGATCTAGATTTGCCAATGTCCCTAGCAACCAGCCATAAGCAAAATATATTCTAAAAAAATCATGAGGCACATAGGGAACTGGACTATGTGATTCAAAAAGAAAGAGAGGAAACAAGCAAAACAAACAGAACCACAGGAAATCTAACAAATAGCTACAAGATAAAGAACTTTGAGTAACTAGGCTGAATATTTTCAAGAAGATAAATTTAAAGCTCAAGAAAGTTGGCAGATACATGGAAACCAAGAAATGAAAACTTCTAGACCTGGAAGAGAAATTAAATTAAGAATTTAAAGGATGTGCTTAAAAGCAGATTGAATACAGCTAAAGAAAAAATCTGTGAACTTGAAGATTGGTCAGGAGAAAACATCCAGGATGAAGCATGAACGAACAATAGAACATAAAAAGGCAACAAAATGAGATTAAAGTAACAGAAGCGACAATAAGAAGTAAATACACACACAGAAACATACACACACCCACGAGTGAAGCTCAGAGAAACAAAAGAGAAAGAATGGGAAATAAGCAGTATTTAAAGATATGAGTTAATTCCTGAAAACTTCCCAATACCAAGGAGAGGCATCAAGATACACATTCAAGAATTCTCGCATATCCCAAGTATGATAAATAAAAAGAAAACTACACAGTAGTGGGCTGAAGAGTGTTCTCCAAAAATCCATGTCCACCCAGAACCTCAGAATGTGATCCTAGTTCAAAATAAGGTCTTTGCAAATATAATTAATTAAGGATACCAAAATTAAATTATCCTAGATTTGGGGTTCACCTAAATCTAGTCATCAAGTTTCTTCTAAGAAGAGGAGAGGAGGGCAGAGTGTTGTGGCTCATACCTGTAATCTCAACACTTTGGGAGGCCAAGGCGGGCAAATCATGAGGTCACGAGATCAATACCATCCTGGCTAACATGGTGAAACCCTGTCTCTACTAAAAATACAAAAATTAGCTGGGCATGGCGGTGCACACCTGTAGTCCCAGCTACTCAGGAGGCTGAGGCAGGAGAATCGCTTGAACCCAGGAGGCAGAGGTTGCAGTGAGCTGAGATTGCACCACTGCACTCCAGCCTGGAGACAGAGTGAGACTCCGCCTCAAAAAAAAAAAAAAAAAGGAGGAGAGGATACAGCAAGACAGTGGAGAAGTCTATGTGAAGATGGAGACAAGGCTAGAGTGATGCTGCCATAAGCCAAGAAATGGCCGGGGCCACATGAAGCTGGAAGATGCAGGAAATTTTTTTTACCTTGAGCCTTCAGATAAGGTTTGGCTCCTCTGCTATCTTGATTTTGGCTTAGCAACACAATTTACAGAGTTCTAGCCTCCAAAACTGTGAAAAAATAAATGTCTTTTGTTTTTAAGCCAGCCTGTTACAACCGTCCTAGAAAACTAACTCATACCCCAAGACCTTTAAAGTTTTGAGAACAGCTTCAGAGATGCCACCAAAAAGACACAGGAATCACTTCTCAGCAGAAATAAAAGAATCAAGAAGATGAAGGAATGTCTTCAAAGCACTGAATCTTATTGTATACATAATCCATTGCTGCATAAAAAGTTACCCCCTAAACTTGGTGGCTTGAAACAATGCATATTTATTATCAATCAGGTTTTGTGGGTAAGGAATCCATATGCAGCTTAAGAGGGGGCTTTTGGCTCAAAGTCATTCCTGAGTTTGTAGTCCAGCCCGTTAGCCAGGATTAAGGTCCCACCTGAAAGCTCAGCCTAGAAAGGAAGGAGGAACTGCCTTCCAACCTCACCTCCATGGTTGTTTATAAGCCTCCATCCCTTGTCATGTGGCTTTTCTGACAAGGATTCCTCCCAATATGGCAACCAGCTTTACCAAAAGCAAGTCATTCAAGCTCAGGTATAGATGAACCTCCGAAGGTATACATCTTTACAGCAACTCAAGTATAGTTCCTCGTGATCTGTAAACCAGTGAAACTAAAATGACTAGTAATCTTTTCCCAACACACAAAACATATAATGGTGGAACAGAAACAGGATAACCACTATAGACATTTCTGTTCAAAGAGAAGAAGAGGTGAGCCACAAAACAGCCACTGGTCCATAACAATTTTAAAATTCAGATGAGCAAATGTTGAAAGTTCCTGATTACATCTCAAAGTCTGATAATAATTCCCCATGATTCCCTGTGTCACTCTCTGGGCTCTTGCTTCTGCCTTCTAAGGTATCTTTCTTTTTTCATGGAAGTTAGTATATCTGCAGCTGAAAAACTCAGTCTGTTTTCTGCCAGAAGCTTCTACTCATCTGGTACCGTGTTCTCCTTAATCCAAGATGCTGTTGTTTCTACATACATAACTCTTTTAAAAATATTGTGGGTCTCTTGTCAATCTTCTTGATATTTATTACATAAAAAGCTACATCTCAAATTTCCTTGAGATAAATATGTCTCTATTTCGGGTATCTATACGGGCACAATACTCTTCACCTTCTTAGAATCCATATTGCTTAAGAGGATCTATGAGTCTCATGATTAACTTAAAGAGCTTTGCACTTGACTAAATAATACTCGAAGTAAACCACCTTCGATTTTTCAATTATACCTTTGGCTTCATCCTTAGACCAAGCTTTCTTGAGAATGCCTTGCATTTGATCTTTGTTCAAAGACCACTTCTTAACTTTAGCATTATTTTTTATCTGTATAGGCTGAGAGTTTTCAAAACCATCAAGTTAAGTTCTGACTCCTTTCTGTTTGACAGCTCAACTTCTATTTTTGCACATTTTGCTATAAGCATCAGAAGAAGCCAAGTAGCACCTTCAGAACTTTGCCTAGAAATCTTAGTTATGTCATTCAATTCAAATAAAATTTTCCTCCTTTTATGAACTTTCTGCCACAACATAACAAGAATCTCCTTTCTCCATACCAAGAAGATATGCATTACTATCCAGAAAAAGTTCACTGCCAGCATTCTCAAAGATGATGGGATTTCTGTGAACACTTTCTTCAATGCACTTTAGACTTCCACTAACTCTTTCTCCTCAAAGTCCACTGAGCAGTTCTGAGGCCATTCACACATTTTCAGTATTTTTTAATTGAAGCATCTCTTTTATCGTGAGTAAAAAATGACAACCCCAAAAGGCTGCATAGTTCATAATTTCAATCATATAAACATTCTTCAAATGACAAAATTATGGGGATGAAGAGCAGATCAGTGATCACCAGCAATTAGGGGAATGAGAAAGAGATGGGTATCTATAAAGGGGTAGCATAAAGGAGCATGTAATGAGATCAAAGTTATGTATTTGGTGGTCAGTCATGTATTTGGTGTGCATGCACACAAACACATAACTGCATGTAAAACTGGTGAAATATGAGTATGCTTTGCAGATTATATCACTGTCAATTTCCTAGATTTTATATTGCACCATAGTTAAGTGAGATGTTAGCATCGGGGAAGAAAGGATACAAAGAACCTCCTTGTATGTGTTTTTGGGAACTTCTGACAAATCTATTATTCAAAATAAAATGTTTTTTTAAAAACTTATCAAAATGGACACAAGAAAAATAGGAAATCTGATTACTTCATATCTATGTAACAAATTTTATTACTAATTAAAATTCCAGGCCCACATGGCTTTACCAGTGAATTTTACCAAACATTTACGAAAAATAAATAAATGTGTATCTTGTATAAATTCTTCAGAGAATAGAAAAAGTAGGAACATTTCCCAACTCATTATATAAAAAAACACCTTAATCTTGCTACAAAAACCTAGGCGTTACAAGGACATTACAAGACAGGGAAATTACAGTTCTACCTCATTTGTGAATATTATTAATCCTAAACAAAGTATTTACAAACTGAATCTAGCAGTTTATAAAAGAGAGAATTCATCAAGACAAAATTGTATTTATGGTCAGGATTTATAGATTGAATGGAGATTTGAAAATCACTTAACTCACTAGCAGAATAAAAGAAAAACTAATACAGATATCAATATATTCCAAAAAATGAAATTAAATCCTCATTTCTGATTTTTGAATAGTAATCATAACAACTCTGAAAAAACTAGGTGGCAGACAATATGTAAAGGACAGTGGCCAGACCCACAGCCTGCAGCAATGTGCACAGAAACCAATCCCTCAAGTGCAGTGTCCAGCCCAGGAAGCTGCCTGCTTTACGTCAGGCTTGTAGGAAGTCAGGCTGCTATTGCTAGTAACAACCCAGGAAGCCAAACAATAACCCTTGTAACAATGGGTCCAGAATGGCTGGGACTTGATTAATAACTGACAGCTTTCCTAATTTTTGTCCTCACTCCTGCCTTAGAAACAACCACAGAAAACCAAATATACACCCCTAACCAGTCACATTGGATGCCCCACTTGTAGTAACCAGCCAATGGCATCTCCAGGCTAAAAGCCTGCGATCAGGGTATATCAGAAGCCTCCCCTTTTTCCTAAAGTTTTCCACTCCTTTCCCTGCCTGTGAGTCTCTGCCAAAATGCAGGTGATAGCGGTGGACTCCCTTGCTACAGAAGGCTCTAAAAAATAGCCTTTGCTTTTCTCTTTGGCTGGTCTTCATTTATTTCCACAAACAACAGTAGAGTATTTCTTAATGTAATAAAAGAACACCTACAAAAACCTGTAACAAACTTATACTCAATGGTGAAATACTGAAAGATTTTCCTCTGAGTTCCTGGATGAGACAAAAACTACCTTAAGCACCATTCAATTTGACACTATACTGAAGATTGTAGCCAGTCCCATAAAGCAAGAAAAAGAAAAATGCAATAAAATTAGAAAGAAATAAAGCTCATTTTTGCAGATAATATGATTCTATAAAAAATAAATCCAATAAATCAACATAGAAAATATTAAAAATTAACGAGTTTAAGTAGCTCACTAAGACTAAAAAGCAAAAACAAGACAAATAAGGCTAAAAACAAGTCTTATACTAATAAGGCTCAAAACAAACAAGGCTAATAAGCAAAAACGTATTTCATCTTTATGCATTAGCAACAGAAATTTAGAAACTACAACTGTTAAAAACTACCATATAGAAAAATAAAACTTAATATGGTAAAAATGAGAATTCTCCCCAAATTATCTATAGATTAAGTGCAATTTTAAGCGAAATCCCAATAGATTTTTCTGTGGAAATTAGCAAGCTTATTCTAAATTTTATATGAAAAAAAGACCATAATTAAGCAAGACACACTTGAAAAAAGAACATTAAGGTGAGTCTATCATAGATAAAGATTAGACATAAACCAATAGTAATTTAGAGAATGTGGTATTGCCACACGTTGAGTCAAATGAACAAATAGAGCAGAAAACAGATTTCAGAAACAGACGTATTCACATATGGAGAAAGCTGGTGTTACAGAACAGAGAGGAGAAAGTTCTTTCAAGAAATAACTCTTGGTCAAATACATACCTACTTAGAAAAACAATGAACTTCATCTCTCACACCATTCTTAGAAATTACTTAAGTAGGTTTTAAATCTAAATGTGAAATGAAAACAATAAAGCTACGATAATGTAGCAGATTAGTACCTTCCTTATTCTAATACTTGTCATAGGGAAAGATTAAGCAAGACACAAAAAAAGCCAAAACACAAAATATATTTAGAGTCCATTAATAATTAATTGAAATCATCTTTGATATAGTGGGTTCATCAAAAAACCCACTAGTATAAAAATAAAAAGGTGAGCCATGGAGTGGGGGCACTTATCTGCAACACATTCAACTGGCAAAAGAATAGTATCCAGAATATAGTAAGAACACCTATAGTAAGAAAAAGACAGACAACCCAGCAGAAATATGGGAAAGAGAATTATTGAACAGGTACTTCACAATTAAAAATATTCAGTCCTTGCTGGGCATGGTGGCTCATGCCTGTAATCCCAGGACTTTGAAAGGTCGAGGAGGGCAGACCACCGGAGGTCAGGAGTTCGAGACCAACCTGGTCAACATGGTGAAATCCTGTCTCTACCAAAAATATGAAAATTAGCTGGGCACAGTGGTAGGCACCTGTAATGTCAGCTACTCAGGAGGCTGAGGTGTAAGAATTGCTTGAACCCAGGAGGCAGAGGTTGCAGTGGGCCAAGATTGTGCCACTGCACTCCAGGCACTGTGCCTTATACCTGTAATCAGAGTACTTTGGGAGGCTGAGGTGGGAGGATTTCTTGAGCCCAGGAGTTCAAGACCAGCTGGGCAACATGGCAAAACTCCATCTCCACAGAAAATTAGCTGAATGTGGTGATGCATCCCTGTAGTCCCAGCCACTCGGGAGGCTGTGGTGAGAGGATCATCTGAGCCAGAGAAGTCAAGGCTATAGTGAACCATGATTGTGCCCCTGCACTCCAGCCTGGGCAAAAGAGTGAGACACTGTCTCAAAAAAAAAAAAAAAAATTCTCGAAGGTCGTAAATGTATTAAAAGACTTTCAACCAGCGGGCATGTGGCTCATGCTTGTATCACAGCACTTTGGGAGGCCGAGGTGGGTGGATCACTTGAGGTCAGGAGTTCGAAATCAGCTTGGACAACATGATGAAACCCCATCTCTACTAAAAATACAAAAATTAGCCAGCCATGGTAGTGGGCACCTGTAATCTCAGCTGCTTGGGAGGCTGAGGCAGGAAAATCGCTTGAACACAGGAGGAAGAAGTTGCAGTGAGCTGAGATTGTGCCATTGCACTCCAGCCTGGGTGACAAGGCCAAAACTCTGTCTCAAAAAATAAGAATAAGTAAAAAGACATTCAACCTCATTAGCAATCAGTGAAATGAAAACAAAAGATACCACTGTATAACCATGAGAATAGCCAAAAACAGACAATACCAAGCATTGACAAGTATGTGGAAGATTGGAAATGCACATGCCCGGTGAGTGGTAAGTTTGTACAACCACTCTGAACACATGCATACGCAACAGAAATACACAGGAGCACCGGAGATGGATACAAGAATATTTATCGCAGCACTATTCCTAAGAGTCCCAATTTAGAAACAAGCCAAATCATCAACAGCAGAATAAATATACCACATACAGCTATGAAGTCTGATAAGCTGCAGCTATGTTTAGCAACACGATGAATCTCACAAATATAAAGAGAAAGAAGGTGTGTTCAAGAACACATGCTGCATGATTCAATTTACATGAAATTCAGAAACAGGCAAAGAAGTCAAGGCCTAGCCACCTTTGAGAAGGAAGAAAAGGTGCTGATAGAGAGGCGGTAAAAGGCAGAGGTAATGGGGTCCTCAGGGGCTGGCTGTGTCTGTTTCTTAACTGCTGTGGTAAATCTGTAAGCACCTTTTCTATCATAATCTATTAAGCTGCACATTTCGTACTGTACATTGTTTTGTATGAGTGTCACTAAGTCCAAACTCATTCTGCTTGCTGCACAAAGATCAGTACATAGTTGGAACACAGAAAGCCATTTTTTTTCAAGATGGAGTCTCGTCGCTCTGTCTCCAGTCTGGAATGTAGTGGTACGATCTCAGCTCACTGCAACTTCCGACTCCCTGGTTCAAGTAATTCTCCTGCCTCAGCCTCCCGAGTAGCTGGGATTACAGGCATGCATCACCATGCCCGGCTAATTTTTGCATTTTTAGTAGAGACAGGGTTTCACCACATTGGCCAGGATGGTCTTGAACTCCTGACCTCGTGATCTGCCTGCATCGGACTCCCAAAGTCCTGGGATTACTGGTATGAGCCACTGTACCCAGGCAGAAAGCCACTTTATTTAGGATAGCCAGCAAGCGGAGAAGATGGTGAACTAATGTCCTTAAAAAACAGCTCAGAATTAACTGGGCCTTGCCTTGTCTTTTATTTTACATAAGGGGGAGAAAAGGGGGCTGACAACCACAGGTATCTGGGCACCAATAAGGGTCCTCGGTAATGGTCTCTCATATAGTGATAGCCAAACCTCCTTGTTCTCATAAATCTTTTTTTTTTTTTTGAGATGGAGTCTTCATCACCAGGCTGGAGCATAGTGGCATGATCTTGGCTCACTGCAACCTCCGCCTCCCAGGTTTAAGCTATTCTCTTGCCTCAGCCTCCTCAGTAGCTGGGATTACAGACCCATGCGACCACACCCAGTTAATTTTTGTATTTTTAGTAAAGACGGGGTTTCACCATGTTGGCCAGGGTAATCTTGATATCTTGGCCCCCCTCCAGCTCCCAAAGTGCTAGAATTACAGGAATGAGCCACTGTGCCCAGCCATTCCCATAAATCTTTAACAAAACATAGTTGCTTACATACGTCCCCATTCATCCGCATGATTACTGTTTTTGAGTTTTATTTCAGTGCTCTAAAATTATCCTAGCTGACAGGCAGGAAAGGGCAGAGGCCCCTTAAGCAAAACTGGAGTTAGTTATGCTGTTTCACTGTTACATGGGTATTCAATGT
Organism: Cacajao melanocephalus; assembly: GCA_963573385.1. Lineage (NCBI taxonomy): Eukaryota > Metazoa > Chordata > Mammalia > Primates > Pitheciidae > Cacajao > Cacajao melanocephalus. Next base: position 38,018 of record CAUYLG010009080.1, read on the forward strand.
CAATTAAAGCAGCTTTGAATAAAAGGGCACCTGCTGCATGCCCTCTTCCCTTCTTCATTTTCCACTGCCTGAGGTGCACATGGGCCCAGCTGGTGCCTGAGTGCTGGACCATGAGCACAAGTTCTGGGCACAACATACATGAGCTAGAAAGAGTCAAGATCCCTGAGGCCAACATGCTTTCCACTGCCCTCCTGCCTCTGGATTTCTATGTGAGAGTAATAAACCTTTACCTGGGGTAAGACACTGAAGTTTGGGTCAACTGAATACAAATCTTATCCTAACTGATAAAAAGAGCTAGATCACAAATCCAAAGCTCACGCCCATCTTTTTCCACAACCTCTCAGAGTCTTACACTGCTATAGATGAACCATTCTGGAAATTTCACGTCAAAGAGAAAGCAATCAAATCCATTTATGTAAAAGTGAATATTGGGGCACTGCCAAAAACCTTTCATTGGAAACTTTCTGCTTTGTTACAGCTTAAAAAATCAAACACTGTTTGATGGCATTGATTTTCTGTTTTTCAGCTATGGCAGCCGTTGCTTTGTAAAATTGGAATGTAACCTTTTTCTTCTTCCCACCTGATTTATTCATTCTTGTGTGTTAACACTTGGCAAATGATTTTCTCCTGAATATACAGGTATTTCTAAGCACTTTGCTTGGTTTTTCCCATGACAATTTCAGGGTACGCTTAATGTCATTTGGAATCTTTTACATGGAAATAAAGAGAGGGAACAGAAGGAAATATGCAAAGATGTGATTCACTAGCTGAAAAAGCCATTTCCTTGACAAAGCATCACTCAAAATGTTTCACGAGGGAAATACATGGCCATATAATCAAAGAGAATAAAGCAGAAATTCAGCACAAGAGTTGTCCACTGGCATAAGCGCCCCAAAGATGAGACATTAACTGGAAATATTAGAGCTCAGGTGTGCCTCATCTGAGAAATCTACAAGTCACTTTATAACATCTAGATTTCTAATTTTTAGCTAACTTACGAGTTTCTGGATTGTTACTTTTATTCAGAATCTAACCCAAATACTATTTTTCATGACCTCCATTGAGTTTTTCAGAGCAGCGTTCTCTATCCTTCACCCACTTTGGCCGTACCTAACCTCATTCCCATTCCAAAAGGGACTCCTACTGTAACCGTGTGTCTCAGATATGCAAGAAGAGAGAGATATGCACTTAATGTTTGTATTGCCACCGCCTGCACAACCAAAATTCACACATTAAAACTTCAAACCTCCAATATGATGGTATCTGGAGGTTGGGCCTCTGAAAGGTAATTAAATGTAATAAGGTCTTAAGGTAGAGCTCCCATGGTGAGATTACTGTCCTTAGAACAAGAGGAGAAATGAGAGCTCATTCTCTCTCCACCCCATGAGGACCCAGCAAGAAGGCAGCCGTCTGCAAGCCGGCAAGAGAGCCCTCACCAAGAACCAAATCTGCTGATGCCTTTATCTTGTACTTCACCCTCCAGATCTGTGCGAAATTCATGTTTGGTATTTAAGCCACCCATGCCTTGCTATTTTGTTAACCCAACCCAACCTGACTAAGACACCAGGGATTAGTATGAGCTTGAGAGGGGTTCAAGTCCTGAACAAGGTACAGACGCAAGGAAAACAGGACTTTCCCACAAGGAACAAGATTAAGCCAGCACCCTTAAGACAAAAGAGTTAAAAGTAACGGAGAAGGGAATGGAAAGTAACATGGAAGGGAACTGTGTGTGCCTGTCTGCCTGTCAGAAACAGGTACTACAGAGATGAGCTGATGACCCACTGTGTCTATACCGTCTTCTGGCCTCTGTATTCATGCTCCACTCCATGTAAGGCTGGGCTCTTTCTTGTGATGGGCTGCACCTTTCATGATGGCAGGTCACCATCAATGACTCACTCCTCCTACTCCTTATAAAATATCTCTAAGAATGAACTGGTCCCCACATCAGCCTTGCCCTCATAGTAGAGTACGGTCAAGTGGGAAAATAATTGGATAGGGGAATGAACAAGGTTTTGCAGCTCACCAGGAGAAGGTAACTTTGAATTTGTTTGAAAGTTGGATCTTTTCTTTTGAGAGGGAGTCTCACTCTGTCACCAGGTTGGAGTGCAGTGGTGCAATCTCAGCTCACTGCAACCTCCACCTCCTGCGTTCAAGTGATTCTCCTGCCTTAGCCTACTGAGTAGCTTGGACTACAGGCATGCACCATCACACCCAGCTAATTTTTGTAATTTTAGCAGAGATGGGGTTTCACCATGTTGGCCAGATGGTCTCAATCTCTTGATCTTGTGGTCTGCCAACCTCGGCCTCCCAAAGTGCTGGGATCACAGCCATGAGCCACCATGCCGGGCTGAAAGTTGGATCTTTTATCTCACTGAGAGGTGGGAATAAATGATAAAAGGAGGATAGAAATGAACAGAAGCTCCCACACCTCCATCAAGAGCCCACCACCCACTCCACCTCTGCACAATTACCAGTGATTGGTCTGGCTCTCCTCTCTCACTTCTTCTACCGCACCCTTCACCCTACCTTGCTTTAGCTCCAAGCATCATATGTCACTTGCTTTTTTTTTTTTTTTAAATATTACACAAATTAGTACTGATCCTCAGTTTCTCTGTACTATCTCCAAAGATGGTTGTGAAAATTAAAATGAGGCCATGTGGGCAGTAACTCTCACATAGCCTGGTATATAAAGGGAACTCAATAAACGTTTCTTTCTCCTTGCCTATTACAAAAAGAGAGTGTGGTATGAACAAAAACTACAGAGCACTTGTTAAAACCTCTAGATTTTCTCCTTTGTTAGGTAGACCTAAAACAGGAAAGCTCTAGCTTGGATAACTTACTGAAACTTTAAGCCTCAGTTCCACATCTATAAAATTGTGATGAAACTGCTTCCTCATAGGAGGATTTGTAAAATAAAAAGATGAGATAACGCCTCTAGAGTCTTTAACATAGGATCTGAAACATGGCACTTTTTAATAAATGGTAGCACCTAATAATGTTCAAAGCAGGATTCTACAACAGCTTTTGCTGGCTAAGCTTGGATTCAAATTCTGGGAGTACAGACAGCACCTCCACACACCATCCCTAATATGGGTTTTTACCTGTTGATATGGGTGGCAGTTTTTTAATATATCTGGTCGAGAAGAATGCTGCATAGATTTCTCATGTTTCCCATTCAACAAATCCAATAATTTTTAGAGTTCAAGTATAAATAAGAGAACAATACATTTATTAGATTAGCCCTAATTGATCAATGTTGAGAAAACAAAGCATGGAACATTTATGCTTTGAGCAGTATTTTCCTAAAGTTAAAGGTGGAGAGCAAAAGGCAGAAAGAAATTTACAGGTGCCACCAGCCCATCTGATCATTTAGGTTGGCACAAAGGTTATACAATCTACACATTCCTGCAGGTGAACAGTGCAAAGGCAGATGTATCCATCTGCATGGATATTCTCCCTTGGCCACATTGCTCGAAGGAATGTATTTTTTTTTCCATCTGAAAATCCTTAAAGGAGTCTGACAAACCATAGAATTTCTTTAAGCAAGTATCTGACTACCTCATAATGTTTGGAAATAGAAGCAGAGACAAAAGACTAAATTGGCAAATAACTTTCTAGGGGAGCATTGACTGGCTTTACACCATATTTCTACAACTCTTAAGGGAATGATCCTGCTGGAAAATATTTGCAAAGAGGGTTTAAGAAAGAAATGCCTCCTTCTTCCCCGATTCCTCAAAATCATTCATCACACCAGGGGCTGAAATAAAGAGTGTTTTGGACAACTAAGAAGTCTCCATTGTGTGTGAGGTGCCTCTTCTTGCCTTGGCATCTCCCTGTTTCACATTTCCTGCAGGTTCCAGAGAGAAATATTGTTCTTCTCTATGAGAATATACCCCTAATACTCAACTACAGAAGAAGAAAAGCTATAACTTCATACTCTGACAAAAACCAGTGAACACACTAGAGTCTCCTTTGACAGGGGAATCAACACAATTGTCAGCAGTGTTTGTGGATGCCACAGCTACCCATCAGGCAAAATGCCCAGCAACTTGCAGCCTGAAGACTAGGGTCCTGTGTAGAGAGCTGGCTCCTACCAGCTTCTGGTTAGAGTCACCCCTTAACTGAGGGAACTGCTTGAGAAGCTCTAAGACGACTTAGGAGTTAGGCTCCTAGGGCTCAAATCTCAGGTCTGTCACTCTGTTCCTTGGACAACTTATTTAACCATATTATGCCCTGGCTTCCTTCTTCTGAAAAAAGGCCAACTCCTGAAGTTGAGCATGAACCTAATCAGTATTTCAGAGAGTCCATAGAACATAAGAGGTGCTATGATTAGGAGTTCTCACTCTGTTCTTCTGCCTAAATCATCTCCCTCCCAGAGTGCAGAATCTCCTGGAGGGAGGTGATTTAAGAAGCAGGACAGAGTAAGAACTCTGCCTCTACTATTCTCTCTGCCTCTACCATTCTCAGTCTCTACCATGTGAAGTTCTGGACTCCTGGGTGCATGAATGGAAGCTTCTAAACCAGCCATCACTGCCCCCACTCTGATGCTGTAGCCAGGCTGCGAGCCTCCTGTCCCTTCCATCTCTTCTGCCAGGTGAGATTGCAGCAAGGCAGCCCTCCTTGGACACCTCAACTGCTGGTGCCTTGATCTTGGACTTCCCAGCCTCCAGAAGTGTGAGAAATAAATCTGTTGTTTATAATGTGCCCAGTGCACAGTATTTTGTCACAGCAGCTTGAGTGGACTATGGCAAGTGCAGGTTGGCATCTTGCAGCAATTGGAATGTCAGTCTACTCAGTCTGCTTGGGGGTCAGAAGAGGGCCCAGTGCAAAATGGAAAGGCGGGGTCTGTTGTTCATAAACCAGGGAACATTTGTTCCTTGCTCTGCAGTCCTCTCTGCAAGTCCTGTGCCTATTTCCTATTTAATAGCACTCTCCTGGGGGCACAAGAATCTCCATGGGGGCAGTGCAAACTCACACAGGTACCCAGGTACCCATGAAGTGCAGTTCACAACGCCTTGCAGAGGTACACGCACCTGACCATTACCTCTCACACCCTGGCCCAGGGGTACCAGAATGGGGTGGTAGAGTGGGCAGGGGAACATCAGCCCTGGGGGAGGGAGGATGGTGCGCCCGTTGGGCACCAACTGCATCACGTGCTCCGTTCCTCCATCAGAGGGCACCAATAGAATGCAGAGTCAAAGAACAAATGAAGAACTTCGATAGGGTGACCACAAAGAATTAAACCACACTGCACAGGTCACACACTCTCAAAGCTCGTCCTGACAGGAAACATGCTTTAGTTCATCTCTTTAGACAGCAATACCTGGTCTCATCTGAAATGTAACTCCCTCATTTGAGGATTACGATGCGATTGTCGCCTCCCCCAGCTACTCCCAGCTGCCAGCTGCCTGAGAATGTCTCAATGCTGAGATACAGGAAGGGTTTTTGCACCTGAAACAGGAAGCATCTTGACTTGATGTCTAGTCCATGAAAATGGACTTTCATCATTGACTGAACAAACAAAAGGGCAGATTCCATGATCAAAAAGCCAATATGCCACGTTCTGACTAGGAAAACAAAGAGTTGTAGCAACACAGCCATATAGCTATCCAGAGAAATCCATTCAAAAAAATTTGCTGGCCAGGCGTGGTGGCTCACACCTGTAATCTGAGCACTTTGGGAGGCTGAGGTGAGTGGATCACGAGGTCAGGAGTTTGAGAGCAGCCTGGCCAACATGTTAAAACCCTGTCTGTACTAAAAATAAAAAATAGCTGGCTTGGTGGTGGGTACCTGTAATCCCAGCTACTTGGGAGGCTGATGCAGGAGAATCGCTTGAGCCCGGGAGGTGGAGGTTACAGTAAGCCAAGATCATGCCATTGCACTCCAGCCTGGGAAACGGCGAGACTCTATCTAAAACAAAAAACACAAAAACTCTTCATCTAGTGCCCATACCATCCTGAGGTTTTCATATATAAAGTGGGAATTATAACAAAATCCACCTTCTAGGGTTGCTGTCAAGATTAATTAATATAATGAACACAGAGCTGAGCCCAGAGTCTGGCATATAAATTGTTCAATAAGCAATAGCCAATGTGGTGGTTATTGAGTGAGAAGAGTGTATTTGGTTAAAAAGACATGGAAGGAAGAACATGATTATCACAGACAGACCAGCTCAAAACACAATGATATGAAAAGGGTCCAGAAAGGATGCAGTGCGGAGGCTGTTCAGTTCAGCACCTGGGTGGTCAGCGTATGAGGGAATTCCTGTTGATGGGTAAGCGTGATAATAATTCTGTGGTTACTATTAGGTTGGTGCAAAAGTTACTACGATCGATTTTTCTCATTAAATGTAATGGCAAAAATTGCAATTACTTTTGCACCAACCTAATAATACCCTGAACTTTTTGGCAACCATGCTCAAAGTATGTAGGAATGCAGTATGGTATTTAGAATATACTGTTTGAAAAAACTGCAAAGATGAAGCAAACGTGGTGAAATGTGAAGAATCAGGGAGCCCCGGTGGCAGATGCATGAGTAGCCGCTGCCCTGTTCTTTACACGTTTCTGCAGTTTTTAAAATGCTTAAAACTGACGAGTGTTGCCAGCATCCACCAGGTGGCTTTTATAGTGTTCTGTATATAATCAGGCACAGAGAACAGTAGAGAGTGTTCATCCATCCTAAGAACCAGAGTGAAAGATGCCCCAAGGCATCTTTTTTTTTCTCTTTTTTTTTTTTTTTAAAGATAGAATCTTGCTCTATTGCCCAGGCTAAAGGCACTGGTGCATCTCTGCTCACTGCAGCCTTCTCCTCCCAGGTTCAAGCAATTCTCCTGCCTCCCAAGTAGCTGGGATTACAGACATGTGCCACCCCACCGGGCTAACTTTTGTATTTTTAGTAGAGATGGGGTTTCACCCATATTGACCAGGCTGGTCTCAAACTCTTGACCTAGTGATCCACCTGCCTTGGCCTCCCAAAGTGCAAGGATTACAGGCATGAGCCACCATGGCCGGCCACCCCAGGGCATTTTATATAATATATTGCTACCAGGACAAGAAGGCCCTACTGATCCAGGGCTCATACTGGATAGCCTGCTAAGCATCAGCCCACTACCTGAGAGCCTCCAGCTGGCTGTGCGGCACACCTGTATGGAAGGAAGAGAAGTTTCAGAGAAGACCTGGGACTGTGGAATCAGACAGCACTAGATTCCACTCCGGCTTCTCCACTTTCTAAGTAAATCTGAGCAATGTCCTTCATCATCCTGAGTCCCTGTGTCCTCAACCACACATCCGGAAATGGCTTTATAGATTCAGGTAGAGACTTTTTTAGGTAGCTCAATTCTGGCTTAGATTGTTGCCTGAGCATGAGCAACTCTGAATTCTACCTATTTGCTCTGATTCTTCAACTAAATATGTACACCCTGTCAGAGGAAAATAAATCTTGGGTCCCTCAAACCACTAAGCTAAAGGGAAAGATCAAGCTGGGAGCTGCTTAGGGCCAACCTGCCTCCCGTTCTATTGAAAGTCACCCCTCTGCTCACTGAGATAAATGCGTATCTCATTGTCTCCTTTGGAGAGGCTAATCAGAAACTCTGAAGAAGGCATCCATTTGTCTCTTACCTACCCGACCTGAAAGCCCCCTCCCTACTTCAAGTTTTCCCCCTTTCCCGACTGAACCGATGTCCATCTTACATATTTTGATTGATGTCTCATGTCTTCCTAAAACATATAAAATCAAGCTGTGCCCTGACCACCTTGGGCACACATCGTCAGGACCTCCTGAGGTGGTATCAAGGGTGCACATCCTCAACCTTGGCAAAATTAACTTTCTAAATGAACTGTGACCTGTCTCGGATATTTGAGGTTCACAATCCCGATGTCTGCAGGACCCCTGGATGTCATTCTCGCATCTGAAACAACATATCTAAATCCCTCAAACGAGGACATCTTCCATATTTGGCATTATTGAATGTGGCCATACACTTCACAGACCTCACCCACTCCTTCCAACTGCCTTACATTTAACATCTGGGGAGTCCAGTTCCCTACTTCCTCTTTCACCAGGCAGGCCACAGAATCATTGGATTCTTCTCCCAGAGAGGCTTGCAAATTCCCCGCTCAGGACCCTGGCTTCTCACCCTGCCCTCTGAAATGTGTGTGTCTCCTCCTTTGTTCCAACATCCGCAATGCCGAACTCTGCAGTGCAGCAGACAGTACAACGTCGCAGGCAACAAGTCGTGAGAGTACAACTTGGGGACAAGACAACCGGGCGTGAAAATTCTGGCTCTTCCTTTAATTAGCTAAATTACATAACTTTTCTGAGACTCAGTTATGTCATCTGTTAACTGGGTAGAATAATCGGCTCTGCACATCTGTAGAGAATGAACAGACAGTTTTCACAAAGCGTTTGGTGCAAGATCAATGCTATATAAATTAGAAGCGAGAGAGAAGGGTAAGAGCAAAATGCAGACACAGGGACGCTGTGCTCCTGCCAGGAACGAGAGGGGCTGGGAGCACCGAAAACAAACTTCACCTGTTCTTGTCCAAGCTGAGTGAGCCCTTGCAAGTGTGTGCCTTTTTAGAAACTACCTCTCAGACAGCCTCACCTCAGGATAGAGACGTCAGAGTAGCTCACAGACTTGAACTGCACTCTGGCCAAAAACGCTATATAAAGATTAAGTATGTGACAAAAATTTTTAGCAACATCAGCTAATTGCAAAGTTGAGGAAGAGAAAGTAATTAAAGTTAGAGATGAGCCAGCAAGTAATTCACTTAATTGTTAGCATAGAACACTCCCCAATCTGTAGTCCTCTCTTCCCCTGGTGGAGTTGAGGGGGGAAGGGCTACGGAATGCTTTCACATCTGTGCCAGGTTCCAGGATTCACTTCCTGGGGCTGACAAGGGATGCCCATTTCACCTGCCACAAAGCAGATCAAAGAAATCTTTCTTTAATGTATTTTATCTGTGAGTTTCTAAAATTGTTTTTCCCCTAAAGAGAGTATTTTCTCCACTGAATCTTGGCTTAAAAATAAAACAGGTAATAGATATTCCATGGGCAGGTAATCCACAAACAAGACTCATGACCGAGGTTACAAATACATTGCAGAGACATCATAGCCAAAATCCACATTCCTTCCCAAAAACCACAGATGCAAGCATCCAGGAGTACACTGAGAAAGGAGAGGAAAGCAGATACCCCAGAGGGGTATCTGAAAAGAGAATTCCTATTAGGGAGGGCTTCTATGTGTCAGTGGGTCTATTTTTTGCTGTTTGGGGGTTTTATTGTGTTTTTTAAACCTGTATGTTTCTAAGAGTGTCAAATGAAAAAGTAACATCATTTATTTTATGCATTAATTGATTCATTGACTGAACAAATATTCCTTTAGATTTTAGGATGAGCTGTTCAGGGACTGAGGCTCCTGGGAAGTTGCTATCCTGTTTATATCAGCCTGTTCTCACTTACTATAGAGAACTACCTAAGACTGGGTAATTTATAAAGAAAAGATGTTTAATTGACTCACAGTTCTGCAGGCCATACAGGAAGCAGGCTGTACAAGAAACTTACAACCATGGTGAAAGGCATAGAGGAAGCAGGCACATCTTCAGGCAGCCAGAGTTAGAGGAAGAGCACAAAGGAGGAGGGGCTACACTCACTTTTAAACAACCAGATCTCACTCACTATCACGAGAACAGCAAGGGGGAGATCCACCCCATGATCTAATCACCTTCCCCCAGGTCCCTCCCCCAACGTTAGGAATTACAGTTCCACTTGAGATTTGGGCGGGGACACAAGTCCAACCCACATCACCATAATAGTCTTTATATTTGAAGTGGATAAACGTCTTCAGTCATATCTCTGGAGATGGATCCTGACCACTAGGGTCAATAAAACACAAGGCACTGGGCCAGGCTGAAAGCAAAGGGAATGCAGGGAAATCTAGAAACCCTGGCTTGAGGAGGGGTGGGTAGAGGCGAGGAGCTCACAGGCATCATGACATCACTTTGCTTTTGTTTTCCTTTTTTTTTTTTGAGACCAAGTCTTACTCTGTCTCCCACGCTGGAGTGCAGTGGCACAATCTTGGCTCACTGCAACCTCTGACTCCTGGGTTCAAGTGATTCTCCTGCCTCAGCCTCCTGAGTAGCTGGGACTACAGATGCCTGCCACCACACCTGGCTAACTTTTGTACTTTTTTTTATATACAGGGTTTCACCAATTTGGTCAGACTGGTCTCAAACTCCTGACATCAGGTAATTCAACCACCTCGGCCTCCCAAAGTGCTGGCATTACAGGTCACCACGCCTGGCCTGATAGTCTTGATTGTGAAAAAAGTATAGAGAGAATTTGAATGCCCATGAATCTAATGTCTTTGGTTAAACCTCCCTGTTACCCAGAAAATATGTCTCTTAGGAAGAGGTAATGCAGAGACAAAAATTTTAAGTCTCGGGAGGCAAGAGGAGGTGGTTTATCTGATGTTTGCGTCCTGGAAACATGACCTTCCTTCTGAAGCTGGGATAGAGCTGCCCTCTGCTCTCAACCTTTTGGCAAAACACCAAAGGTGGAGAAACAAAGTCAGACACACACACATACATCCAACAAAAAGTCCAGTGCACTAATGATTCTGCCAAACTCCACACATGCACATCTAATCATCAACTATTACGGTCGGCACTTTTAAAGGACAGTTGCCCGGGATCTGAGAAACTGTAATAGGGATATTTGACAAGGGAGGTCAGCAAAGATTTCTCTGTGGAAGGCGCTGGAGTAGAGATGGGTAGGGTAAGAGTTAAGTAGAAAATATGACAGAGGAGGGCCAGGCGTGGCAGCTCATGTCTGTAATCTCAGCACTTTGGGAGGCCAAGGCAGGCAGATTACAAGGTCAGGAGATTGAGACCAGCCTGGCTAACACAGTGAAACCTCATCTCTACTAAAATTACAAAAAATTAGCCAGGCGTGGAGTGCATGCCTGTAGTCCCAGTTACTCAGGAGGTTGAGGCAGGAGAATTGTTTGAACCCAGGAGGCGGAGGCTGCAGTGAGCCAAGATCACACCACTGCACTTCAGCCTGGGTGGCAGAGCAAGACTCCATCTCAAAAAAAAAAAAAAAAAAAAAAAAGAAAAGAAAAAGAAAATAGGACAGAGGCTCCAAATAAAAGGAACAACGTGTGGAAAGGATCTCTGGAGAGAGCAGGGACTGGTAACAGGTGTGGCTACAGAAACAGAGTGAGCTGAGGATGTCAGGGAGGGAAGTGATAAGTGAAACATGGTTCCCTGCCACATTTTCCCCCAGGATGTTTTGTTGCTGAAAAGGTGTCATAAGTGACAAGACATGAGGGCCTGTGATCTCTTTTGCCTTCTCAGGGTGCCATCAGTGTCATAGTTACAATTATAACGCTCCTCCTAAGATACATACTTTCTTCAACATTTCTTTCCAACTAAAACTTATAAAATATAATAAAATGCCTAATAACAGCCATCTGTGTCTACATTACAACTTCAACAAATACGCTGGCATATGATTATCAGATTTCACAAAACTATTCCCTGGATACCTACATGGGAAGCTGTATACAAAGTGTATGTACAAACACGCACTCGAACGTTTAACTATAGTTGAAGATCAACTTTGGAATATAATTTCTCCAAGAAAACAAATAATTATTTCCCAAATGATATTCAGACAAATGTGTTTTCAATCTTTCAAGATCTTACCAAATAATGATTCAGTGGCTGATTTTTTTTCAACTTCACGAATATTCGAGATGCTTCTATTTGCCATTAACAACAGCAGTGAAGGAAAACCAAATAGAAGAATGAGGATATCACTTCTCTTTTAATAACAATTATTTGCTTTCCAAATGGTCATTACATCTTAACATTGGTAAAGAAAGCTCTGCAGAGACTTCTGATCCCAGTCAAGGGTTCTCACCGTTACACCACGGGTGACTCTCCCTTTGGGTTCTTCTCATTATCTCTGGAAGCTAAAGGCAAAAATCTGTCAACCCAACCCAGTCAGAGCCGACCTTTCTCCTGACTTCTCCTAAAGACGACAAAACAGAGAGGAAACTGAAGAGCATGGAGTCACGGGGAGCAACAGCTCTTTGGGCCTGGTGGCGCCAGAGTAAAAGAATTTACCAAGACAGTTGTAGGATGCCCAGGTGCGGTGGCTGATGCCTGCAATCCAACACTGTGGGAGGCCAAGGCGGGCAGATCACCTGAGGTCAGGAGTTCAAGACCAGCCTGGCCAACATGGTGAAACCTCGTCTCTACTAAAAATACAAAACTTAGTCGGGCATGGTGGTGGGCGCCTGTAATACCAGCTACTCGGGAGGCTGAGGCAGGAGAATCACTTGAACTCAGGAGACGGAAATTGCAGTGAGCTGAGATTACACCACTGCCTTCCAGCCTGGAAGACAGAGAGAGACTCCGTCTCAAAAACAAAAACAAAAGACAGTTGTTGGTAGAGAAAAGCAGATTTATTAGAGAAAGCAGGAAAACACATTGCAAGGAGGCAAGAGGCAGGGTCAGCAGAAGAGGAGCCAACTGCTAGGAGACAAGGCTTGCTGAGGATTTCATAGAACGGAACTTAGCTGATTGAGAACGCCAAGGTAGCAGGGAGCTTAACTTGCATTCTTCTTTCAGCCGGGGTGTCTGATAAATGGAGGTGCTTGATGGTGAGCAGGAAGGTTGTGAGTTATGTACGCTATCTGCGCAGGAGGGCCATATGTCATGGGCCATAAAGTAAGGCAGACCTATAGCTTTTCTGCTTTCTCTCCTTGCTTCCCCCTGCTCAAGATATAACTGGGTTGCCTGACGCAGGGGAGAGCAGAGAGGCTTCCCGAAGATGCTCCCAGTTCCCTGATCCGGAGGGGGACACACTCGGCTTCCTCCCCATCTGATTCTTTTCCGATGTGTCCGAGGTTCCTGGGCTCCCTTGCCCCAGGAATGCGGAAGAGGCCCTGGCGGTGTGTGGAGCTTACTGGTGAAGTAAATACTGAAACCAAAAAGTTTTGCAGAGAGTGATTTATTAGGCAGAGAGACAAGGACAGAGCGTTCCCACGCTGTGGTGGGAGGGAATCGCAGACACGGAAATCTGCACAGGTCCGGTGCAGTGGAGCTTTAACTTTGAAGTTCTTCACACCCCATTCATGTTTTTGTCCAATGAGAGGAGTTCTTTTAAACCTCCTCTAGAGGGATTGATCTTTGACTTTGATTCCAGATTGGCTGCTTGGGCCCACAACAGAACACCTCCTTTTGGTGGGCTTTCTAAACAAAGGAAACTCACCTGGAATTTCACCTAGCCCTGGTGCGCTGGGAAAGTTCCACGAACTCTAGGTTCCCGGATAGGGAGGCGGACGGCGGCATGGCACTGGGAAGTTTCTGCCTTTGAAATCACCCCCCTTGTGGACCCTGGAAGAGAAGTTAACACAGTCCCTCACTGCCTGCCTTATTCCCTAATTAGAACTCCACACATGGGATCCCTCTGAGGGCAAGAGAAGGTCAGGACCAAGTGCCAAGATAAATGGGATCAATCCCCAGCAAGCTGGATCTTCACGGGAGACCTGCTGAGTTTCCACTTCCAGGTAATTCTGTTACTCAATCCAGACCCCAAGACAGGGTTGTTCTTTCTCATGCAAGAAAGAATTTGGATGGAATCCACAGAGTAAATTGAAAGCAAGTTTATTAAGAAAGTAAAGGAATAGGCCTGATGCGGTGGCTGACGTCTGTAATCTCAGCACTTTGGGAGGCCAAGGGGGCAGACCACCTGAGGTTGGGAGTTCAAGACCAGCCCAATCAACATGAAAAAAAACCTCATCTCTACTAAAAATACAAAATTAGCTAGGCATGGTGGCACATGCCTGTAATCACAGTTACTCGGGAAGCTGAGGCAGGATAATCACTTGAACCCAGGAGGCAGAGGTTGTAGTGAGCCGAGGTCACGCGATTGTACTCCAGCCTGGGCAACAAAAGTGAAACTCCATCTCAAAAAAAGAAAGAAAGAAAGAAAGAGAGAGAGAGAGAAAGAAAGAAAGAAAGAAAGAAAGAAGAAAGAGAGAGAGAGAGAAAGAAAGAAAGATAGAAAGAAAGAAAGAAAGAAAGAAAGAAAGAAAGAAAGAAAGAAAGAAAGAAAGAAAGAAAGAAAAGGAATTTTTAAAATGGCTACTCCTTAGGCAGAGCAGCCCCAAGGACTGCTGGTTGGCTATTTTTACGGTTGTTTTTGATCATATGCTAAAGAAGGGGTGGATTATTTATGAATTTTCTGGGAAAAGGGTGGGGAATTCCCACAACTGAGGGTCCCTCCTCCTTTTAGAACATATAGTTTCTGGATATTGCCGTGGCATTCACAAACTGGCCTAGTGCTGGTGGGAGTGTCTTTTAGCAGCTAATGAATTACAATTAGCAAATAATGTGCAGTGAGGACAACCTAAGGTTGCTTTTTTTGCCTCTTGGTTTTGGTGGATCTTGGCTGGCTTCTTTACTGCATCCTGTTTCATCAATGGGATCTTTGTGGCCTGTATCTTGTACCAGCCTCCTGTCTGTCTCATCCTGTGAGTAAGAGTGCCTGACGTCCTGGGGAGGCAGCCCAGCAGGTCTCAGCTTCATTTCCCCCAGCCCCTGTTCGAGCTGCAGTCGTTCTGGTTCTAATGCTTCTGACATTTTCAGTGCCCACAGACCCACAACCAGTCTGGATATTTTTAGGTCCCACTCCTGAAGAAATCACTCATCCGTTTTCAGAAGAATTCTTTGACTAATCTATAAAGCATGCAAATGACATTCATCATTATGTGCATAAACACAATGTGCCAGCTTGCCAGGCACATCTGTATTTTAATACTAAAAGACTAGTAATTGTTTGATGGTGACAGGCTCCACGTGCCTCTTGGCCTGAATATCATAGGCATATTGGAGAAAGGAAATGCAGTCTAGTACTATTCCCGCTTCACGTCACCTTTGACATAAACGCTTCCATTTCAATCGCGATCTTAGGTGAGGAAGCTACCTTTTTTTTTCAACTGTGCAAACTAAAAATAGGATTCAGCTAGATAAAGTAATAATGACCTGGATCTGATAGCTCAGCATAACAATTAAGGTTCATGGATTTAGACTGAATACGCAGAAGATTCACATTTCAGTGAAAATGTGAATTAACACAGAACCATTTAATTGAAGATGGAAAACATTAGAAGCCGTTAAGGAATATTGACTTCCAGAGGTAATGGCAATGTGAGAACCAGAAGCAGAAATTGAGAATGGTGCAAAGCTGGGGGTGTCTGATTCATTCCAGCTGGGGACTGTGACAAAAAAGTGCAATTCCCTTGCATAACTTAGTGCTTTTTGTCAGTTAAAAATGATAACATTCTGTATTCTTAGCTGTGACTTAGTTCTTAAACAGTGATGAATAGGATACCGTCATGAACACTCTCCAAACGGCTCATTCTGTTTCATTCTACCTATTTAAGACTGAAGACAATTGTTCATGGCAACCCATGATTAAAAATACAAAAGATTGGCTTAGAGAACATCAGGGTTTGCATGGACCTTTAAGACTGTCAAATCCAACCCTCAGAATTTCCAGATGAATTAATTGGGACTAAGAGGCAGGAGGGGAAATTACTTCCTGTAAGGACAGAGCCAAGGATACAGACTTTAACCTATGCAGCTCCAGTTTGTTGTGGTTCAAATTCACCCCTCCAGTTCTGCAGAGAGCAAAGGCATTAAGCCTTGTCCAAGCAAGGCAAAATAAGCAATATAATGAAAATCATCCACAATTGCTGGTTTATCTTCTTTTACTCTGGCTTTCCCATGATCCCTTCCTTCTCTGTCAGCCTCTTGACCAAAGATTGGCACACATTTTCTGTAAAGATTAAGTATTTAGGTGATAAGGCCAGGCACGGTGGCTCACACCTGTAATCCCAGCACTTTGGGACGCCAAGGCGAGCAGATCACCTGAGGTCAGGAGTTCGAGACCAGCCTGGCCAATATGGTGAAACCCCATCTCTACTAAAAATACAAAATTTAGCTGGGTGTGGTGGCACACCTTTGTAGTCCCAGCTACTCAGGAGGCTGAAGCAAAAGAATCGCTTGAACCTGGGAGGCAGAGGTTGTAGTGAGCTAAGATCATACCACTGCACTCCAGCCTGGCAACAGAGCAAGACTCCGTCTCAAAAAAAAAAATTCAGGTGATAAAGACTTTAGACTTTGCAGGGCATTCCACCTCTGCCGTTGTAGAACCGTCAGTGGCGTTCAAACCAGAGCGACTCCATCCTGAGTAAGCACTAGGAAAATGAGGCTGGGAATTGCTGGGCTGCATTCTCAGAAAGTCAGGCAGTCCTGGCCTCTAGATGTTTATGGTTAAGGGAACAAATTAATAATGTTTACTAAACAGACCCAGACTTGAGAATGTCCAGATACCCTGATATCTGGAGAACAAAGGCATTCCTAATTTTACTTTAAAGATAATATCGATTCTTGCAAAATATAGTCATTAAGAAAACTGGCCAGGTGCAATGGCTCATGCCTGTCATCCCAGCACTTTGAGAGGTCAAGGTGGGCAGATTGCCTGAGGTCAGGTGTTTGAGACCAGCCTGGCTAACATGGTGAAACTCTGCTTCTGCTAAAAATACAAACAATAGCTGTGCATGGAGGCACACGTCTATAGTCCCAGCTACTCAGGAGGCTGAGGCAGGAGAATCACCTGAACCCAGGAGGCAGAGGTTGCAGTGAGCTGAGATTGCACCATTGCTCTCCAACCTGGGTGACAGGACAAGAAAGATGGCAAGAAAGAAAAGAAAAGAAAAAGAGAAGGAAGGGAAGAGAAGGGAAGGGAAGGGAAGGGAGGGGAGAAAGAAAGAAAAGAAAAGAAAAAAGAAAGGGGAGGAAGGGAGGGAGGGAGGGAAGGGGAGAGAAAGAAAGAAACGGAGGAACGGAGGGAGGGAGGGAGGGAAGGAAGGAAGGAAAAAAGGAAAGAAAGGGAAGGAAGGAAGGAAGAAAAGAAAAGAAAGAAAGAAAATTAGTCCTTTGTCACAAACCCTTGTAGCAGAACACGTCTCCCCGTACATACCAGCATTGTACTGAGGGTGGACGCATTCCTCCTCTTACTTTCAGAAATTTCCTACTCTGTCTATGGAGTGGCTGTTCTTTCACCACTGTGCTTTCTTAATAAACTTGCTTTTGCTTTGCACTGTGGACTTGCCTTGAATTCTTTCTCGAGAGAGATCCACGAACCCTCTGTTGGGGTCTGGATGGCGACGCCTTCCCTGTAACAGTGTGGAAGCCACTGTTGAGGATGCGCGAATCAGTAAGCATGGCTATGACCCAATAGACTTTGCTCAGGGAAACAGGCTCAGGCCTGACTCACCCTCAAGCTGAAGTTCGCCTACCCCGGCTCAGTAGGACACCCTGTGTCCTTCAAAGCGCATCTCACTATTTGAGATGATCTGCTCTGTTTCCTTGTATATTAAGTGCTTTCCCAGCTGGAATGAATCCTTCATGTGTGGGCAGAAGTTCTGACTCTCAAATTCCCTCTTATTCAGCAATCAGCACCTATGACACTGCCAGCTGTTTGTTGAATGAATAAAATAAATTAAAGATATGTTGACCTTCTAAGTGAGAAGGCTGTGGTTGAATTTTTTTTTATTTTTTGTCATGGAAAAAGCATGAAAGTTTTTCTAGTTTACTACAGCAAACCTTAAATAACAGCTGAGCAGATGATATAAGCAAGGATTCCTCCGGAGAAAGTTCCCCTAGAGTCTCATTAATAAGAATTATTACTTTTCAAGGACACTTGGCCCCTAAGACTTCTAAAGCCATTGAATTGCTGACAGTAGGACAAGGCACAAGGACAGGGAACACGACAGTTTTTCTCTGTTCTGGCTTGCTCTTTTATTTAAAGTCTAAATGTCAAACATTAAAACTTACCTGATTAAACTTGGCTAAACAGAGCGCAGCATGACCCAGTGAGACACAAAGAAGAACTAACCCTCCTGTTGAGGGTAACAGAGGAGCTGGCAGGATTAGGAAAGTGAATTTCAGAAATCCCAGAAAAGGGCTGTTTGACCCACCTTTTACTCAGCATGGATTTTTTTAAAGATGTTTGGTTTGTTTATTAATTAAAAGATCTATAAAATTATACCCATTTTCTCATTTAAGCGGGTAGCTCTTCTACATAATCACACTCCTCTTAATTATAAATTTGGTTATTAGAAGTTAATGAAGTGAGTACAATCTTTAATGTGATACTTTAACATCTATATTATAAAATCAGATCTTTAGAAAAATCTGTTTATATAGTCAAACAGAATTCTATGAAGGATAGCACAATAAATAATTTTACATGTAGAAAATATCTGCCAAGAATAATAACATCTTCCATTTTTCATGCTCAGTAATTGATCAGGAGTGTTTAATTAGCTTACTTGATCTTTACGAAAACTCTGTGACATCATGAAGTAGGAATTACAATGTCCACTTCACAGATAAGAAAACAGAGATTCCACTAAGGTCTTTAGCCAAGGTCACATTATACTAAGAAAGGGCTGTCCAGAGCCAAGATCTGCTACACCCTAACAGAGTGTGCTTCTTCATCAACAGTCTGCCTTGGTGAGCACTCAGGGCAGGAAACCAATGGAAAGATTTAGCAGTGCGTAATTTACAGTTAGGAAAGCTCAGAATCCTTCTGAGTAGGGGCATTATTCCATTATTTTCCACAGAAGCCATCAAACATCCATAATACCTAAAGCAGGGCAGAGTGGATCAACAGGAAAAATACCAGAATACCTAGGTAAATAACAGAAAGATATCTGAAACATTCCCAAATATTTCTAATATTTCAAAGTTAAAAAGCTTCCTTCTGAATAACCCATGAGTCAAGGAGGGGCTCACAAGGGAAATTAAAAGATATTTCCCATTAATTGAAAATAAAAACATATCAAAATTTGTGGAGCACAACTCAATGATTTCTTAGAGGGAAATTTATAGAATTCAGTACTACTACCGTAACAAAAGAAGAAGGTCTCAAATCAATGATCTAAGCTTCCAGCTCAAGAAACTAGCAACAAATAGCAAATTAAACCCAAAGAAAGCAGAAGGGAGAAAATAATTGAGAGTAGAAATTAATGAAATAGAAAAACACCAGAGAAAAGTCAATAAAACCAGGAGCTCATTCTTTAAAACCTCAATAAAAGTAATAAATCTGTGGCCAGACTGATGAGAGACACAGAGGGAGAGAAATAACAAATTGCTGATAGCAGGCCTTAAAAAAAGGATGTTACTACAGATAACATAAGTTTCATAACACATATGAAATGGGAAAATTCCTTGAAAGACATAAACTACCAAAGCTCAATCAAACATAAATAACCTGAAAAATCCTACCAAAATTAAAGAAATTGAATTTATAGCTTAGTATTTTACAAAGAAAACTCCAGGCCCAGTTGACTTCACTGGTGAATACCTCTAAAAATTGGATAAGGAAATATAAAAATTCTACATATTTGTTCAGAAAATAAAAAATTAAACATCACTTCCAAACTGCTTATACGAGACCCTGATACTAAAATGAAACAGATATAAGAAGAAAAAAAACTATAGACAATAAACAATAACCATAAAAATCATTAACAAAATATTAGCAAAATGAAGCTAGCAATATATGAAAAGAAAAATATACCATAACCACCATGACCAAGTGATATTTATCCTAAGAATGAAAATTGGTTTGAAATTTAAAAATCAAGCAATATAATTTACTATATTCATAGACTAAATTGCAAAAAAACTGATTAATAAATGTGTGAAAAGAATTTATAAATTTTGATATCCACTGATGATTAAAAACTCTCAGTAAACTAGGAATATGAAATAACTTTCTCAGGCAGGAATTTCTGTTATACTTTTTTTCTCCATTGTACTCTTTTGTTTGAAGCAGTCACAAGCTCACCTAGAGTCAAGAGAAAGAAGCATGGATTCCATCCCATAATGGCAAGAGTAACAAATAATTTTCAGTTATTTTAAAAACCACCATAGACCATCTTCTGGTAACAAATTATTGAAATTTCTTTCACATACAAAATTCACACATCACCCTTCCAAGATCCCATTTGAGGTACCAAAAATGATGCTGCGTAGCTTCAGAAGCTGGGCCGTCAAGGCCATAAAGCTTTCCTTTCGTTTACTGGAGCTCTTATGCTTTGAGCCCTGAGACACCCTGTAAGAATTCCAACTATCCCAAGGCCACCATGTTGTGAGGAAGCCCAAACCACATGAAGAAGTCACGTCACACTCTTCAGCTGACAGATCACCTGAGGTCCAAGATACTATGAAGCAAAAACAAATCATCCTGGTAGTATCCTGTCTGAATCCTAACTCACAGAATACTATAAGCATATAAAATGGTTGTGTTTTGATGTCACTATATTTGGAAATACTTTATTAGGCAGCAATAGATTATTGGAAAATTTTGCAACTGGGACATCATCATTGCTTTCTTTATTCCTCACTTCTTTCCACCCAAAAGAAGTCAGCAATTCTTCCCACTAATATTGAGTTTGCCAATTTATATTCAAGATATCCACAATTCTCAAAATTTTAAACCCATATAGTCCAGATAAGCACAAAAATTTTACACCCTATTTTATGTTATCTGAAATTTCAAAATAAATTTTTACAAATTCATTTTAAAAATCCATAACAAAACAAAGAGCTACTGTTCCTTTGAGCCCTACACCTTTCTAGACCCTAATCATTTCCCTAATGCTAAATGCCATGTCAATCACTAATTTGTCCTTTCCTGTCCATTCTGGTAATTGATTGAGAGAAAGAATTAATTTTCCTTTCTACTATAATACGTTCATTTCCAAAAACTCAATCACTAATGAATACCATCCAGTATTTCAAATTGTATTGCAATGCTTTAATTTGCTAGTTCTCCCCAAAAGTATAATCCAGAATTGTGATTGGCTACTTACTGGTAATTGTTTATGTTCTACTACATCAAAAAATTAAACAAATAAGGAAACATAAGTAAACTACAAGTGTAATTATAAAACTTCGTTGTAAAGAAAGAATTTTTCATTGATCATCTGGCAGATTATTTTTTCCTTTCTTTAAAAACTTCAGGCAATATCCATGATGAAGATAGATGCAGAAACCTCCAATAAAATATTGGCAAACTGATTGCAACAGCACATCAAAAAACTTATCCATCATGATCAAGTAGGCTTCATCCCGGGGATGCAAGGCTGATTCAACATATGCAAGTCTATAAACATAATCCACCACATAAACAGAACCAAAGACAAAAACCACATGATTGTCTCAATAGGTGCAGAGAAGGCCTTTGACAAAATTCAACAGCCCTTTATGCTAAGAACTCTCAATAAACTAGGTATCGACAGAACATATCTCAATATTTATGACAAACCTACAGCCAATATCATACTGAATGGGCAAAAACTGGAAGCATTCCCTTTGAAATCTGGCACTAGACAAGGATGCCCTCTTTCACCACTCCTGTTCAATATTGTATTGGAAGTTCTAGCCAGAGCAATCAGATAAGAAAAAGAAATAAAGTATATTCAATTAGGAAAGGAGGAAGTCAAATCGCCTCTATTTGCAGACAACACGATTGTATATTTAGAAGACTCCATCAACTCAGCCCAAAATCTCCTTAAACTGATAAGCAACTTCAGCAAATTCTCAGGATATAAAATCAATGTGCAAACATCATAGGCATTCCTATACACCAATAACAGACTAAAAGAGAGCCAAATCAAGAGCAAACTCCCATTCGCAATTGCTACAAGGAGAATAAAATACCTAGGAATACAACTAACAAAGGATATAAAGGACCTCTTCAAGGAGAACTACAAACCACTGCTCAAGGAAATAAGAGAGGACACACACAGATGGAAAAAGATTCCATGCTCATGGTTAGGAAGAATCAATTTTGTGAAAATGGCCATACTGCCCAAAGTAATTTATAGAGTCAATGCTATTGCCATCAAGCTTCCTATGACCCTCTTCACAGAACTGGAAAAAACCACCTTGAACTTCTTATGGAACCAAAAAAGAGCCCACAAAGCCAAGACAATCCTAAGCAAAAAGAACAAAGCTGGAAGCATCATGCTACCTGACTTGAAACTATACTGCAAGGCCACAGTAAACAAAACAGCATGGTACTGGTACCAAAATAGAGATATAGACCAATGGAACAGAACAGGGGCCTCAGAGGCAACGCCATACACATGCAACCATCTGATCTTTGACAAACCAGTTAGAATGGTGATCATTAAAAAACTTGGAGACAATAGACACTGGAGAGGAGGTGGAGAAACAGGAACGCTTTTATACTGTTGTTGGGAGTGTAAATTAGTTCAACCTTTGTGGAAGACAGTGTGGCGATTCCTCAAGGACCTAGAAATCAAAATTCCATTTGACCAAGCAATCCCATTACTGGGCATATATCCAAAGGATTATAAATCATTCCATTATAAAGACACATGCACACCTATGTTCATTGCGGCACTGTTTACAATAGCAAAGACTTGCAACCAACCCAAATGCCCATCAGTGATAGACTGGACAAGGAAAATGTGGCAGATATACACCATGGAATACTATGCAGCCATAAATAACGATGAGTTTGTGTCCTTTGTAGGGACATGGATGAATCTGGAAACCATCATTCTCAGCAAACTGACACAAGAACAGAAAATCAAACACCGCAAGTTCTCACTCACAGGTGGGTGTTGAACAATGAGAACACATGGACACAGGGAGGGGAGCATCACACACGGGTCCATTGTTGGGGACTACAGGAGGGACAGCAGGGGGTGGGGAGACCGAGGAGGAATAACATGGGGAGAAATGCCAGATATAGGTGACAGGCAGATGGAGGCAGCAGACCACATTGCCATGTATGTACCTATGCAACAATCCTGCATGATCTGCACATGTACCCCAGAACCTAAAGTGAAATAAAATATATATAGAACTTCCAAGTACTCTCAAATCTTTTTTTAAATCACATGAGCGTCCTCAAGGACAACAGAGAGCATGCGACAGACCATGAGGATAGGGCTCTGCTGGCCAACTGTGGTGCAAAGTTGTCATTTATCTTTTTCTTCTGTGATCTTTACATCGTCCTTTGGTGTCAATGTGGTTTGTATTTCACTCATTTGAGATTAAAAATGCTAAGGGACTTTGGTTTTCATTTTGAAGTATAAGAGACATTTTCAGGTTTCTAAAAAAAGACACTTGGTGACAATCAGGCAGCTTGCTTTAAAATTCTTTAATCAGCTCAGAGAGTTAATTAGTCACTTTGTGGCCCCATGCCTGTGGGTAAAGTAGGCCCACCATCCATATATATTCTATTCCATTCAAAAACGATACTGATAAGAGAAAAAAATTATTCACACATTTTAATTAACTCATCCCAGTGCTCCTATTTGAATGCCAGATTATCATCTGGTACTTAGAGAGCAACTCAGTTTTAATCTAGATAGGTATAAACGTATGCATAACATAGAGGTAAACATATATATACACAATTAGGACATCATTTTGAAATATTAACCAGAAGATTGTTACTTTTCCACCATTTAAAGTAGACAATGATGGGAGGCCAAGGTGGGAGGTTCACTTGAGACTGGGAGTTCACGACCGGCCAGGGAAACAGTGAGACCTCAGACCTCCAACTCTAAAAAGTAGGAATGGAAAGAGGTGGGTGCAGCTTTAAACAGAAAGGTCATGGAAGGTCTCCCTGAAAGAGTTGCATTTGAGCAACAGGAAGGAGATGAGATATGGGGCCATGTGGATATCAAGGAAGAGAACAAATAAAAAGATATAAAGTAGGCAATAAGGTTGCAGGCTTATTGCCAAGAAGACCCAAAAATAAAAATAAAAAGGGTGTGAAGTCTTGGCTACAAGTATCATATGGTGGTGGATTTCTTCTTCCCTCTATTCTCTCTCCATTTATCTTCCAGGGCCTGAAAAAAATCTCCCTCTGGGCCCAGCACAGTGGCTCAAGTCTGTAATCCCAGCACTTTGGGAGGCCGAGGTGGGTGGATCACTTGAGGTCAGAAGTTCGAGACCAACCGGGTCAACATGGCAAAACCCCATCTCTACTAAAAATACAAAATTAGCCAGGCATGATGGTGCACACCTGTAATCCCAGTGACTTGGGTGCCTAAGGTGGGAGAATCACCTAAGTCTGGGAGGCACAGGTTGCAGTGAGCCAAGATTGTGCCACTGCACTCCAGCCTGGGCAACAGAGAGATTTTAAAACATCTTCCTCTGGAGCTGCACTAGGGCTCCCCCCAAATTATAGTTACTTCATTAGGCGTTCATTTAACAAATTTGATCAGGTGCCTACCGTGGGCCAGGTACTGGGCTACAGAAATGGATGAAACAAAATCACCTACCTTTTTGGAATTTGCAGACTAAATGAGCAATACAGACAAGAACCAGATAAGAAAGTGTAAGGCAGCCAGGCGCAGTGGCTCATGCCTGTAAGCCCAGCACTTTGGGAGGCCAAGGCAGGCAGATCACGAGGTCAAGAGATCAAGACCATCCTGGGCAACATGGTGAAACCCCATCTCTACTAAAAATACAAAAATTAGCTGGACGTGGTGGCATGTGCCTGTAGTCCCAGCTACTCAGGAGGCTGAGGCAGGAGAACCACTTGAGCCTGGGAGTTGGAGGTGGCGGTAAGCCGAGATCGCATCACTGTACTCCAAGCTGGTGACAGAGCAAGGCTCCATCTGGAAAAAAAAAAAAAAACATAAGGCATGTCATATGGTGCAAAATGCTGCAGAGAAAATTAAAGGAGAAAAGAGGAATGGAAAGAGGTGGGTGCAATTTTAAACAGAATGGTCATGGAAGGCCTCCCTGAAAGAGTCACACTTAAGCAGCAACAGGAAGGAGATAAGAGATGGGGCCATGTGGACATCAAGGAAGAGAACAGACCAAGCAACAAGAACAGCCTGTGCAAAGGCCCTGAGGCAGAAAACTGTCTAGGTTCTCAAAGAAACAGCAAGGACACCAGTGTGGCAGGGGAACATGAGCCACAGGGAAAGAATCAGAGGAGAGGCTGGAGCCTTCAGAGGACACCAGCCCTGCAAGGCCCTGCAGCCCACTTAGGAGTGAGACAGGAGGGCACCAGCACACCGTGACCAAGGGCGAGATGACCTGGGAGGAGAGGCAGAAGGGATAGAAGCAAGGAGAGTGGTGAGAGGGCTTCATGAGCATCAGGAAAGAGACTGTGGCAGCTCTACGCAGGTGCGGCACAGGGTCAACCGTGGATCTAGGTGAGAGGCAGTCAGATTCTGAGGATACTGTGATGCGATGCTGACAGCACTGACAGTTGTGTTAGAAATAGGGTCTGTAAGAAAAAAGAAAGCCGCAACTCCACCGTCTGTGGCCCACACACCTGGAAAGATGGGCTTTCCGTCTCTGAGATGGGGAAGAATCCCAGAGGAAGGGATTTAAGGGGAAGATCAGAGATGCAGCAAAGGAACTTTCAGGTGATTCTGTCAACTGTCACTTCCCAAAAGGAAAAAAAAAAAAAAACAGAAAAGAACTTCACCTACATGTTTATTTATGTTTTTTTTTAACTGAAAGAACCAACTCCTTCATCTCTGTTACTACACAAAAAACAGCAAAAAAAAAAAAAAAAAAAAAAAAAGCCCTTGAGATAAACTTTTTAATAAGTTATTACCAAAAAAAAAAAAAAAAAAAAAAAAAACCTCTCCAACTCTCCAACCCGGAATGAGCACTCAAGTTGTGAAATATTTTTTTTCTCTTCATCTTAAAGTTCTGCCTTCAAGAAATCACTTTTATAGGTAGAGTCTTGATTTCCTCAAATTAGCAATGCCACGAAGTTCTATTTTTATGAGTAACTTGCAGAGGTGTGTGTGAATATGTACACCTGTGTGGACATAAAGGAATGGCTATTATTTTGAAGGCATATATATTTTATACCTGAGAACCACAGCATTTTAAAAGAAGAGGCTTGGAGCATTGGCCATCATTTCTGATTTGCGTATCACAGCGGAATTAGATAGCAATGCATCATCGTTGATGATGCAGGTTGCTTTCTTTATGAAATAGTCGACTAATCATATTCCCTTTTGCTGCCTAGTAAAGTCAAACCGCGATTTAAAAGATAAAGCTCACACTTACTGCCCCTCATTCGTCTTTCCATCAGTCACCTAAAGCTTACAGAGTTTAATGGTCTGTGAAACGTTCTCCAAGAGTATGGGAAAGTTATGGGAAGCAATCAATACTGCTTTCCTCATTTTCCCCCTGTCCCCTTCAAGATAACGTATAAATTTCTCCCAATATACTGAATACTCTTCTTCCTCCAAGGGCTCAAACGACAGAAAGAGAAAATGCTTACCACGGTCAGGTTTTATGCTGCCATAACTAACTATTCAATCAATAAGCAACTTCAAAAGTGGCCCACTTAGAGAAACGGCTCCTGGCAGTAAGGTGTTCCTATTATGCAGAAGTTAGGCAGTAGCCTGGAATTCTGTGAATTGGATATGAGGCCACAGGCTCCTTTATTTCTAAATGGAGAGCATGCAACAGCCAATGTCACTGGAGGCAATCCATAAAGCCGTAGTCCTATCACAGGGAGTACTTCCAAAATGACCTATTCAGAAAGCTAATGTTCCCCGTAGTACAGAGAAGGAGAAAATAATGAACTATGGCCTCCATAAAACACTTTGAAAAATACCTGGTTTAACAGGCCACTACATCAGGATTAATCTTATCTGGGCCCAGTCCTCCTCCGAAGTTAGCTGCTACTATCAATGGATGATAACCAAATGAGGAGAAACTATTTTTATTCCCTAAGCATGAAAAATATCTACCAGCAGCATCTACTTACAGTAGAAAACCATGTCGTTCTCCAAAGTAGAAAAGTCTGGTCTTTGTTCCATTGAGAGGATTCTAATCCTAAGTTTACACAACCGGCAATATCTTTACCATAAAACTTCACTGGTCGAAGCTGCTATGTTTTATTTTAACTGAAATGATTCCTAAGCAGACTCTAAGTGCACCAAGGACAGGGACACGGACATATTCATTTTTGCATGCTTTACAGAGGCTCGGAAAACTTCCTACTGCAGGCTAGACATGGAATATATCTGCTGACTGCTTAAAACATCTACTCTACATTATCAACGTGTTATATTGAAAATACTGCAAGAAGTCTGGGAGTGATGCCTCACGCCTGTAATCCCAGCACTTTGGGAGGCCAAGGCAGGCAGCTCTCAAGATCAGGAGTTTGAGACCAGCCTGACCAACATGGTGAAACCCCGTCTCTACTAAAAATACAAAAGTTAGCTGGACATGGTAGCAGGTACCTGCAGTCCCAGCTACTCAGGAGGCTGAGGCAGAATTGCTTGAACACGGGAGGTGGAGGTTGCAGTGAGTCGAGGTTGGGCCATTGCAATCCAGCCTGGGTGACAGAGCAAGACGCAGTCTCAAAAAAAAAAAAAAGAAAGAAAAGAAAATATCACAAGAAATGAATTTTTCAGCATTATTAATATCATGTCTACTGACAACAGTCTTCTCTTACTAAGAGCACTGGTTCAATGGTGATGGTTTCATCCAAGGAGCTATATAGCTTAGGGTTTTATTAGTACTTGGTTTACATATCAATGAAACTTATTTAGGGATACCAACCTCCAGCCATTTAATAAAGAAGCACAGACTGCAGAGATGCTTACTCTGGGCACATAAGACTAACTAAATTGAAAGTCCCTGCTTAAAAATATTAATAGACCAGGCACAGTAGCTCATGCCTATAATCCCAGCACTTTGAGAGGCTAAGGTGGGCAGATCATAAGGTCAAGAGATTGAGACCACCCTGGTCAAGATGGTGAAACCCCATCCCTACTAAAAATACAAAAGTTAGCTGGGCGTGGTCGTGGGCACCTGTAATCCCAGCTACTCAGGAGGCTGAGCCAGGAAAATTGCTTGACCCAGGAGATGGAGGTTGCAGTGAGCCAAGATCAGGCCACTGCACTCCAGCCTGGGTAACAGAGCGAGATTCCGTCACACACACAAAAAAAGTATTAATAGATGTTTATTCAACAAATCATAGGCCCACAGTGTCACATTCTCAGGGTGGTCTCTCTGAAGTTCCAAAGACCTTAGTAAGGAAGTAGTCATATAATTTTATTCAGTGCAAAGCCAGCCCTGGAATCCTTGCATTCTCTCTATTTTCAAAGAAACTCAGACACCTTCTCTAACTTCTCTACCAGGTACTGGGGTGCACTCTCATATGTAAAAGTATTTAACTTAATTATGATGCACTCCAATAACCATGACAGTCTGACTGGCAAACACCCCAAAGCAAGCGCCCCTAAAGCCCACACAGAGTCTGCGTAACTCTTTGTGCTCAAACAGTAAGTTGACAAGGCCGAGCACGGTGGCTCATGCCTGTAATCCCAGCACTTTGGGAGGCCGAGAGAGGCAGATCAGGAGGTCAAGAGATTGAGACCAGCCTGGCCAACACGGTAAAACCCTGTCTCTACTAAAAATACAAAAATTAGCTGGGCATGGTGGCGTGCACCTGTAGTCCCAGCAACTCGGGAGGCTGAGGCAGGAGAACAGCTTGAACCCAGGAGGCGGAGGTTGCGGTGAGCCAAGATCGCACCACTGCACTCCAGCCTGATGGCAGAGTGAGACTCCATCTCAAAGTTGACAAAGGAGTGGTGGTTGTTCCTTTGAAGATTTCTGCTAAGAAATCAGCACAGAATGTTACTTCAATAGTACTACCCAAAAGCCCAATACTTAAAAAAAAAAAAAACTCCTTCCCACACAAACCTTAATCATTCTGGTACATGCCGTGACTTCTTCAATTACCAGGCACAAAAGCAGATCTCGGAATAAGGTAATATCCTGGAGGTATGTTTTTCTCCTCAGAAACTAGTAAGGGCACTTACCCCCTTGGGAAACAGTGAAGCAACTGGAACCATCATTGCAAGGAATTTCTAACAACCACTTGTGTTCTATTCTGAGCATAGAAGGTTCCTAAGTATTTTGAAGTTATGAGGAGTCCCATGAAGGTACCTTTCAGGATTTTTTTATAAACTCTCTTACCACCAGAAAAATTCTTTCTACACTGATTTCCCCCCATACCGCCCGCTGTACCCTTCTCAAGGTCAAAGTCCACTGACTCCACGGAGCATCTGACAGTGTGCAGGATACAGGCTAAGCTTCTACAAAACAGAGGTCCACAAATACTGTGGTCAAAAATAGAGAGATGACTTCTCTGCTTACTGTTATATCGAGGTCAGTGGCTGGGCTAGGGCACCGGGGGCTCATTTGCTCTCATTTTGTCGCTTGACTTCCTAGGGACATGAGCTTCATCTACACAGGAAGCTGGAATGAAAGCTGCCCACCTATGAGCCCAGCCCAGCCTGCTACTAGGCTGCTGGCCAATGAAGGCAAGGCTGCCAAGGACGGGAGGAGGTTCATAGACAAGAAAATCTATTATGTCACAGGAAGTCTTGCCTCTGAAAACAGCCGCCTCCCCAGCTCCTTAGAAAATATGGATTCGACCAGGCATGGTGGTTCACACCTGTAATCCCAGCACTTTGGGAGGCCAAGGCAGGCAGATCATCTGAGGTTAGGAGTTCAAGACCAGCCTGGCCAACATGGTGAAACCCTGTCTCTGCTAAAAATACAAAAAAAAAAAAAAAAAAAAAATTAGCCAGGTGTGGTGGTATGTGCCTGTAGTCCCAGCTACTTGGGAGGCTGAGGCAGGAGAATCACTTGATCCCAGGAGGCAGAGGTTGCTGTGAGCCGAGATCATACCACTGCATTCCAGCCCGGGCAACAGAGCAAGACTCCTTCACAAAAAAAAAAATATATATATATATATATGGATTCGAGAATCCCAAGGAAGAGCCAGGTGGGCCTCGCATGACCCCCTCCCCCAGGGAAGGCGTGGGGGAGGTGCTACCTGCTCGTGCCACTAATGCCCCAGCTGGCTGCATAGGCCGCTGTCCCT
>CAUYLG010009083.1:0-11662 GCA_963573385.1 Cacajao melanocephalus
ACCTTCGCCTAATCTCTCAGGTTCAAAGGCATGAGAAGGAGGAGTCAAGATTCTTTTAATTTTCTTTTCATGTGGATATCCAGTTTTGTTTTATTTATCCATATGTTTTATATTTTAGAGACAGGATCTCACTCTGTCGCCTATGTTGGAATATTGTGGTATGATTGGGTCACTGCAGCCTCGACCTCCTGGGCTCAATCGATCTTCCCACCCCAGCCTTCCAAATAGCTGGGACTACAGGTGTGCAATATCATGCTCAGCTAATTTTTGTATTTTTTTGTAGAGACGGGTTTTCGCCATGTTGCCCAGGCTGGTCTCGAACACCTAGGCTCAAGCCATCTGCCAGCCTCAGCCTCCCCAGATGCTGGGATAACAGGTGTGAGCCACTGCCCCTGGCCAATATTTATATGTTTATCATTTATTTAAATTACTAATATTGATGTTATTGATTTTATAATATGGGTATCATTATAAAAGTATATTCTCTTAAAATTGATACTTTTATTTCCCTCAGAAAAGTCCTAATACATTTTTGAAGACATTTGAAAAATATACGAACCATTATCTTTAATTATTTAGAGCTTTCCTGAATCACAGTTTGTCAGTGTTCCTGGACACTAGATGCCAAATATTGTAAATCTAGGGTTCAAGATATTTTCTGGAACAAAATTGCTGATTTCAGAATACTGGTAAAGGACATAGTGTTCCATTTCTCCTCATGTAGTTGCATAGCCATATATAGGCAGAAAATAATGGTAAACTAGCCTTTGATATTGATTTTGCTAGATCAGAAATCTGGAATTTACTGGAAAATTGATGTAATCCAAATTCAAAGTTAGTTGCATTTGAATACTTTGATAGTCCTTTGAAACTGCAACTTTATATACATCATCTAGTAGCCTGTTACCCTCTAAATATTTAAAATTACGAACTAATCAATGTTTTATATATGCATCAACAGAAACTCTAGCACAAAGGAAAAATGTCAAAGGTGAAAATTTAGTAAGAATTACAAACAATATATTTAAGCACAACTTTTTGAATAAAGACAATTAGTTCAAGTAAACAGTTTCTTGGTTATTATATGGGATTCAAACATAAGTTACATACACATGGATTAAAGAAGCAACTCGATGCTTTCATTTCTCTTCAGTAGTTTGCCCCTGGCATTCTCAGGAAGATAAAATTATTTATTAAAGTTCAAAATCTCTGCCTCTGATTCCCACACATTTGGGTTTCATTTTGTTTACATGAGAAAAGTGAGTTCTTTCAGTCCTCTATTTCTAATTTAAAAAAAAAGATCTACTTTTAATAATTTAAATATCTTAATCAGTTATTTTGTTCCTATGAAGAAGTTAACAGGTTTTTTTTTTCTGGTGTCTTGCATATTTTGATTCTTATTTCATGTAAATTCTTTTATACTCATTAAAAGAAAATTTCTGTTTCTGACCTCACAGTGCTCTGGATCTTGATCAGCTCTTATTACTAAGCGCCCCTTCCCTGCTGCTTTGCTATCGCCGTGTCATCACTGACGGTCTCTATAGTAGATGCATAAATCCAGAGTTCTCGAGATACATTGGCCCTTTGTGTCAGAATACTTCATCCTTTGATAACTTAGCTTATGAGACATGGCTTGTTTCCATAAATTTTTATCTTTTTTTTTCTTCTTTCTTCCTCTCCCATGCCCCAACACCCTCTCCAGTCAAAATCCCTGAAATATTTTATTTATATATACAAGTATATATAAATGGCATATTTTTAGGGGAAAGACCATTGATATTGTTTGGATCTTTGTCCTTACCAAATCTCATGTCGAGATGTAATCCCCAATATTGGTGGTGGGACCTGGTGGGAGGTGACTGGGTCATGGGGGCAGATTTTTCATGAATGACTTAGCACCATCTTCTTGGTGCTGTCCTCATGATAGTGAGTTCTCGCACAATCTGGTTGTTTATAAGTGTGTAGCAGGCCAGGTGCAGTGGCTCAAGCCTGTAATCCCAGGACTTTGGGAGGCTGAGGTGGGTGGATCACGAGGTCAAGAGATCGAGACCATCCTGGCCAACATGGTGAAACTCTGTCTCTCATAAAAAATACAAAAATTAGCTGGGCCTGATGGCGCATGCCTGTGGTCCCAGCTACTTGGGAGGCTGAGGCAGGAGAATTGCTTGAACCCGGGAGGCGGAGGTTGCAGTGAGCTGAGATTGTGCCACTGCACTACAGCCTGGCGCCTGGTGACAGAACAAGACTCAAAAAAAAAAAAAAGTAGCATCCCCCCTCAACCCCCATCCCACACCCTCTCTCCTACTCCTGCTCCTGCTCCAGCCATGTGAAGTACCCACTTCCCCTTCGTCTCCCATCATGACTGTACGTTTCCTGAGGCCTCCCCAGAAGCCCAGCAGTTTCCAGCATCATGCTTCCTGTGCAGCCTGAAGAACTGTGAGCCAATTAAACCTTCTTTCTTTATAATAAATTATCTAGTCTTGAGTATTTCTTTATAGCAATGTGAGAAAGGACTAATACAGTCATGTTTTATATTTACTTGGAATAAATTTTCTTCTCTCAGTGATAACGTGGTTTCCAAACCTGGTTTCACATCAGATTTACATGGATAGTCCCTTAAAGGCACAGATATTTGGGCCACATGTCAGATCTATAGAATCAGAATGATGGGAGAACAGAAATGGAGAATCTGTAAGTTTCTCAAACTCCACTGGTGATTTTTATTAACTCAGTCTGAGTGGCAATGCTTGGACAAACAACCTCAATACTAACTCCCTGAGCAAATAGGCCCAAAGCCAAAGGTGCTGGAACCATCTTAAAATCGGATGGCTCTTTCTGCAGTGTTAGCAAAATTAGATTGGTTTGTGCAGACCAAGTTAGGTCAGGACAGTGACAATTCTCAGCTCTTTCACTGTTGTAATCTTAGCCAAAAAAGCCCTTACTGAGGGTATTAATTGGCATGGTTGGGATAGACAGACGATACGAAGTTTGATCTATCAGGCTCTTTGAAAATAGTTCTCAATTTAGCTACAGACTGAAATTATACTGGGGAGCTTTGCGGAAATACTGATTCCTAAGATTGTCCCACCTCTTACAATGCTGATTTAATTGATGAGAAGTGTAGCTAGGTTATTACAAAAATTTTAAGTTTTCTATGTGGTTGCAATGTGAAGCTAAGGTTGAAAATCTTTGTACTGAGGTTATCCCAATGGCCCTTATTTCAGCAAAATAGCCAACCTTCCATTATATATTAAGAAAACAGGTGAACTAGCTCCATTGGTGATGATTACACATGGTTGAGACAGGGATAATAGTGATGGTTACCTGAAGCTAGGATTGATGGTATATACAAGGTTGCATACAAGCATATATAATCATATTTGTATAAATTCATATGCACATGGAGAAAGATTTATACACATTAGTAACATTGTTTTCCTCAGGGTAGGTATGATGGAGTCAAATTGGGCAAGAAGGGGAGATGATATATTACTGAAATTGAGAATCCACTCTGAAACTGAGGACTGAAATCAAGAGTCAAATTATGAGCAGGTGGCCAAAATTAACAATGTGATCCTAAAGCAAATGTAATTTTTGTATTCCACAGGTATATTAGTTTTACTGAACAAGTAACTATAACTTCCCTCCCTCCCTCCCTTCCTTCTTTCCTTTCCTCCCTCCCTCCCTTTCTTCTTTCTTCATTCTTTCCTTTCTCTCTCTCTTTTTCAGGGTATATAATAATATAAATATAATTAAAAGCATCATTTTTCAGTTCTTTCAAAATATGTCACAGCTTTCAAGCATGCAGAAGTATCCCAGCCTCTTATTAGGAAGCAGTACAGCTTAGTGCTTAAGACAATCCATTTTTCAAATCAGACAGCCATGGAGCTTAAGACAATCAATTTTTTAAATGAGCCGGCCATGGGTTATGTTTTTATTCCCAATGTAAGAGTTGTATATTTTAGACAATGGTCTCAGTCTGTTTTGTGCTGCTATAACAGAATGCCTTAGACTGAATATTCTGTCAATTTCCTGGCTCACAATTCTAAAAGCTGGAAAGTAAGTTCAGGACACCAGCAGGTTTGGTGTCTGATGAGGCCGTTCTCTTCTTTAAGATGGCAACGTGCACACTGCAACCTTGGGAAAGAAGGAAGGCAAGATCCTCATGTGGCAGAGGGCAGAATGACCAAGAGGCAAAAGGAGATGGAACTCATCCTTTTATAACAGCATTAATTCCACCCATGAGGGCTTAATCATCTCTTCGTTTGTTTGCTTTTATTTTTAGAGACAGAGGCTTGCTCTGTCACCCAGGCTGGAGTGCAGTGGTGCAATTATGGTTCACTGCAGCCTCGAACTCCTGGGCTCAAGCAATCCTCCTGCCTCAGTCTTCTGAGTAATTGGTAGGTACCACAGGTGGGCACCACCATGTTCAACTATTTTTCAAAAATAATTTTTTTGTAGAGATGGGATCTTGCTATGTTGACCTGGCTGATCTTGAACTCCTGGCCTCAAGTAATCCTCTTACCTTGGACTTCCAAAATGTTGAGATTACAGGTGTGAGCCACCTCACTCAGACAATCACTTCTTTAAAGTTTCACTTTTTAATACTATGATAATGGTAATTAAATTACAACGTGAATTTTGGAGGGTAAAAGCATTCAAACCATAGCAGGCAGGGCTCTTAAATTATGTAAGCCCATCTCATGAATAGTAGAAGGTGATAAAACTAGTGCCTATTCTGTAAGATTTTTGTGAAGGAAACAAAAAGAACACACATGGTACAGTGACCACCCAGCTAAGTTTAGCTGTTCTTATATTTACCATCCTCTGCTTCCCCTTAGATAGCAGATTTGCATGATCTTTCTAGTCCCAAGAACATTCCTGCATTGGGTGCTCAGCTTGGTTTTCACCACCAATGGTATTTTCCTTTGGAAAATTACCTCAGGGTAACTAAAAGACAACGCTTTTTAAATACAAATATAATAATGAAAGTTGGTTCAGGTTACTAGCATTAGCTCATCAGGGAGGAGAAATCAGGGAGGGAAACAGGAAGGTGAATAATAGATGGCAAGTAGCTCTAGGTAATTACCTGAGACAGGCACTATGTTACCCGTGGATTATTTTTGTATTTTCTGTGCCCTCTGTGATGTGGAGGCCAGAAACAAGGTATACAAGGATAGGGTCCAGACCCTTTCATTTTCTGATGCTTTATTACAGCATTGGAAATTGTAGGGAAGCAGTAATTTTTATTGGTATAGTTACCAAGGCCATTATTTTCAGTTCTCCAACTTTCTTTGTTTCTAGACAGAATTTGTTTCTGAGAAAAGTTACTCTCTATGGGTGGATTGATGTTGGCTTTCCCAATCTTGTCCAGCCCGTATGATCAGTGAGTTGTATTTTGAGTAGAGTAATTTCTAGGGGGCTACATTCTCTCTTGTTCTTCAAGTACTGACCTTCAATTTCCCATGCGAGTAGACAGTATTGATTTTGTCTTAAGTTTGAAGCTCCTTTGTGTCTAAATAGGACAAGTTGGGAAGAAATACCTCTCAGAACTCAAGGAGCCAAAAATGCATCAAGAAGGGTAGGAAATAAGTCTCAGGAAGGTGAATTGGATTGAAAACCAGATTTCTGGTCTCCCTTTCTTTGAGTCTACCAAATGCACAACTGATATTTGGACAGGTATGAGTGGCATCTGCAAATTATTCACTTATTTAACAACAGATTTTGTGTGTGTGTCAACCAAATGCTAGTCAATATGCAAATCCTTGGGATAGATAGGAAGATCACCATGACAGGACCTTCAACCACAATAAGCTCAAAGCTAGGGGCAAAGGGTCCTACAATTTTTAAGATGGCCCTTATATGGAAGGAACTTGACAAATTCAACATGTGATCTCATCTGAGATCCATTCCATACATGTGGAAATTAAAGCTTGGTTTAGAACAAAACTTGGCTAAGGTCTTACGGCCAGAAAGGGTGAAGTTAGGTTTTGAACCAGGTCTAACACACGCCAGAGTCCTATTATCTTTTCACAGAATCATTGCTGTGAGACAACACAATGCAACAGAATGTAGCGTATAAGAGATTTCAATGTCTATCAGAACACAGAAGATGGTATACAGTGACACTTCCCATAAGTGGTAACCCCTCCCCAGGTATCATCTTTTTTTAAAGTATAAATTTTATTACTATTCTTAATTAAATCTGTCCTCAGCACCTTTCTGGTCTTATGTATTGCTATCTCCCTCCATAGCCCCTGTTGCTGGTCTGATGTGGGCTGATTTGAAGCCACTAGGCATGCCCTCCCTACTTGCTTACCTCATTCATAAATATTTCTTCTTTAAAAACCACTTTAGGGGTATAATTGACAGTTAAAAACTGTACATATGTTTTGTAATATATGCAACTTAATGTTTGTAGATAAGTATACACATGTAAATAAACCATAACCACGGTGTATGACATAAACATAGGCATTATCTTGAAAAGTTTCCTCCCGCTCTCTTTATTTATTGTTATTACTTTTGTGTGATAAAAACACAACATAAGGGCCAGGCGCGGTGGCTCACGCCTGTAATCCCAGCACTTTGGGAGGCCGAGATGGGTGGATCACGAGGTCAAGAGATCAAGACCATCCTGGCCAACATGGTGAAACCCCGTATCTACTAAAAAAATACAAAAATTAGCAGGGCATGGTGGCATGCACCTGTAGTCCCAGCTACTTGGGAGGCTGAGGCAGGAGAATTGCTTGAACCCAGGAGGTGAAAATTGCAGTGTGAGATCTTGCCACTGCACTCCAGCCTGGCGCCTGGCAACAGAGCGAGACTCTGTCTCCAAAAAAAAAGAAAACACACAACATAAGATTTACCCTCTTAGCAAATTCTAAATATATAATATAGTATTGTTGTCTACAGGCATTATACTGTACAGCAGATCCCTAGGACCTATTCATCTTGAGTAGCTGAACTTTCTACCCTTTAGCTAATATCTCCTCGTTTCCCTCTCTAATCCCTGGCAACCACCATTCTACTATCTGCTTCTATGAGTTTGGTTATTTGAGGTTCCTCATATAAGTTGTATCATGTAGTATTTGTCCTTCTGTATCTGGCTTATTTCACTTAGCATAACATGCTCCATATTTATCCATGTTGTTGCAATGGCAGGACTTCTTTCTTTTTTAAGGCTAAAAAATATTCCGTGTCATGTTACCATATGATCTAGCAATCCCACCACTGGGTATATATCCAAATAACTTGAAATTGCAATTTCAAAGAGATGCCTGAACTCCTATGTTTATTGCAGCATTGTACAAAATAGCCATCACACGAAAGCAACCTCAATGTCCATTGACATGTGAATAGAATATAAATAAAATGTGGTATATTCCTTTGATTAATTTAAACTATTTGTTTCTAAGAACTTTGTATTTTAGGTTGCTAGTTAGAAATGAACAAAATAAGTGCTTTTATTGCTCTATGAAAGCTTGATTCCTCAGATCTAGGCCCCCATTTGTGGTGTACTGCAAATTTGAATTTATCATAGCACCAAAAGTTGTACATTTTGTCATGCTATGTTTACATGACTGTTTTAGAGAATTAACATGTATCTTTATTTCTTTCCTATATTCCTGTTAGAAGACAATAGGATTATAATTCAGTTGACAGAAATATAGCTTAGAGCAGTCCTTAAGTCTGTGTCATAGCTTTGGGAATTTTGGAGGCTGAAGTGTAAGTACAGCTTTTCCTCTGGCTCTTTGTATTAGAAGAGAAAGCAGCCTTTAAGAGAAAATTATTGCAGCACTATTTACAATAGTAAAGACTTGGAACCAACCCAAATGTCCATCAATGATAGACTGGATAAAGAAAATGTGGCACAAATACATCATGGAATACTATGCCACCATAAAAAAAATAAGTTCTTGACCTTTGCAGGGACATGGATGAAACTGGAAACCATCATTCTCAGCGAACTAACATAGGAACAGAAAATCAAACACCACAAATTCTCAGTCATAAGTGGGAGTTGAACAATAAGAACACATGGACACAGGGAGGGGAACATCACACACTGGGGCCTGTTGGCGGGGGGGTGAGGGGCAAAGGGAGGGAGAGCATTAAAACAAATACCTAATGCATGTGGGGCTTACAATCTAGATGACAGGTTGATGGGTGCAGCAAACCACCATGGCACATGTATACCTATGTAACAAACCTGCAGGCTCTGCACATGTATGCCAGAACCTAAAGTAAATAAAAAATCTAAAAAAGAGAAAATTATAGATTAGAGTAGCTGATGTGGTTTGGCTGTGTTCCCACCCAAATATCATCTTGAATTATAGCTCCCATAATCTCCACGTGTTGTGGGAGGGACCCAGTGAGAGGTAATAGAATCATGGGGGCAAGTTTCTTCTGTGCTGTTCTCATGACAGTAAGTCTCACAACATCTGATGGTTTTATAAAGGGGAGTTCCCCTGCCGCCATGCAAGACATGACTTTGCTTCTTCTTTGCCTTCCACCATGATTGTGCGGCCTCCCCAGCTATGTGGAACTGTGAGTCAATTAAACCTCTTTCCTTTATAAATTACCCAGTCTCCGGTATGTCTTTATTAGCAGCATGAGAAGAAGAAGACATCCCTGTCTCTGTTATTTGGCTACTAATACAGTAGCCAAAAAACTACATTTTTAATCATAAAAGGAATGTAAATTGCCAAAAAATATCTCCTAAGGGATGTAAGGGTATCCTGGTTCTAACAGGATATTCCAACTGATTTTTTAAAATGTTTCTAGTTTGTGTATTTCACTACGTGTGTTTCCCCGGTATTTGAAATTGCATAGATCTCACTTGATAATAGACCAGAACTTATAAATGTAGTCTTAGGTAGCTTGTAAGAGATGTAAACTAGTATCATACCAGGTATTATAATCTTGGCAAAAAATAAGCTTATTCCAATCACTTTCATTATAGATCATCTGTATGAGGTATCCTCTATGTAATCAGTGAGTTAAATAGGAAATTCCTTCCATGGAAGCAAATCACTGTGGTTAAGAGCGCAGACCATGCAATAAAGCTGCCCTGCCTTCCTTCCTTCTTTCCTTTCTTCTTTCCTTCCTTCCTTCCTTCCTTGCTTCCTTCCTTCCCCCCTCCCTCCCTCCTTCCTTCCTTCCATTTCTCTTTCTCTTTCCCTTTCTCTTTTTCTCTTTCTCTCTCTGTCTCTCTCTCTCTCTCTCTTCTGCCCCCCCACCTCTCTCTTGGATCACTTGGTAAACACCAAGGCAAAAATCTACCAAAAGAAAGAGGAATAGCTCACAACACTTTTCTAAGAACTTGACACACATCAGGGAAGAGATTGTGTCATCTTATAAGACTCACACTTTCCTAAGAATTTGTCAGAGGATCGTACCGTCTTCCAGCACTCTCAGTTGGGTGTGCCATGTGATAACCCCAGCCAGGAAGGAGATGACAGTGAGACACGAAGTCATGCAGAAGAAAAAAGCAGAACATAAGTCAAATCGTCCATGATGCTGCCTCATGGAGCTGACTTGACTGTGATGAAATGTATCAGAAATTGACAATATTCCATGACACCACCATGGCTTCTGTGCTCTGGATGGACATGGGAAAAATGCATAAGTTAGAAAGCTGTTTTCTTATCCTGCTTTTTTCTCTGCCTCTAAACTCTATTAAATCCAACATAAATAAAATTAAATGTTTACTTTTTAAAGTTTCTTCACAGAATCAGTTGTACATTCTCTTCTTTCAGCATACTTTTCATATACCTAGACTGAAAATTTGATTCCCTCATGAAAGGCACTCTCCTAAAACTTTCCAAAGTTACATTTGTCTTGTCAGAATTGTCAGAAGGCTGGTGAGTTGTTGAATAAACCTTAACTTTATACAATACTAATGTATCCATCTATCCATCTTAGAACAATTATAAATTCAAGATATAATGTCTTTTTAAAATTAACCTCTTTTTGTTTTATATTTTATTTTCTTCTTCTTGTACACTATTGTTCCCCTAGATTCTCTTTTCCAAAATGATGTGTTAGAATTTGGAATTCAATAATGAAAGACAAAAATAAGTATTTAAATGAGGAAGTATATATTTCCTCTGTCTCTTTTTGTTATTCAATATACAAAACCAGGATGTGTGATCTAAATCAAGTTTCTTATCATCTAAAGCCTAGGTTTCATATCTAAAAATTACGAACAATATTACCAAACTTGCAGGGCTGTTATTTGCATGCAAAGGAAGAATTAAATGTGATCGTTTATAGACTCACCTTAGAGCATAGTATTTTTAGGTACTTAATAATTCTTTTTACTTAAGTAAATTTTTTACTTATCACCTCTGTGAGGTGAGGAGATAATTTTTTTTTGCTTTTGTGAATATGATTTATTTATTTTAATTTTATTATTTTTTAAACTGCATTTTAGGTTTTGGGGTACATGTGAAGAACATGCAAGGTCGTTGCATAGGTACACACATGGCAGTGTGATTTGCTGCCTTCCTCCCCATCACCTATAGCTGGCATTTCTCCCCATGCTCTCTCTCCCCAACAACCCACACCCCACTGTCCCTCCCCTATTTTCCCCAGACAGACCCCAGTGTTTGATGCTCCCCTCCCTGTATCCATGTATTCTCATTATTCGACACCCGCCTATGAATGAGAACATGCAGTGTTTGATTTTCTGTTTTTGTGTCAGTTTGCTGAGAATGCTGGTTTCCAGGTTCATCCATGTCCCTACAAAGGACACAAACTCACCTTTTTTTTTATGGCTGCATAGTATTCCATGGTGTATATGTGCCACATTTTCCCTGTCCAGTCTATCATTGATGGGCATTTGGGTTGGTTCCAGGTCTTTGCTATTGTAAACAGTGCTACAGTGAACATTCATGTGCATGTATTCTTATAGTAGAACGATTTATAATCCTTTGGATATATACCCAGTAATGGGATTGCTGGATCAAATGGAATTTCTATTTCTAGGTCCTTGAGGAATCGCCACACTGTCTTCCACAATGGTTGAACTAATTTACACTCCCACCAACAGTGTAAAAGTGTTCCCATTTCTCCATATCCTCTCCAGCATCTGTTGTCTCCCGATTTTTTTTTCTTTTTTGTTTTTGTTTTTGTTTTTTTTTTTTTATTGAGATGGAGTCTCACTCTGTCACCAGGCACCAGGCTGGCGTGCAGTGGCGCAACCTCGGCTCACTGCAACCTCCGCCTCCCGGGTTCAAGCAATTCTCCTGCCTCAGCCTCCCAAGTAGCTGGGACTACAGGCACGCGCCACCATGCCCAGCTAATTTTTTTGTATTTTTAGTAGAGACGGGGTTTCACCATGTTGGCCAGAATGCTCTCTATCTCTTGACCTCGTGATCCACCCACCTCGGCCTCCCAAAGTGCTGGGATTACAGGCGTGAGCCACCGCGCCCGTCCTGTCTCCCGATTTTTTAAAGATCACCGTTATAACTGGCGTGAGATGGTATCTCAATGTAGTTTTGTTTTGCATTTCTTTAATGACCAGTGATGATGAGCATTTTTTCATATGTTTGTTGGCCTCATGTATGTCTTCTTTTGTAAAGTGTCTGTTCATGTCCTTTGCCCACTTTTGAATGGGCTTATTTCTTATAAATCTGTTTTAGTTCTTTGTAGATTC
>CAUYLG010009084.1:0-23258 GCA_963573385.1 Cacajao melanocephalus
ATGGACAATACTCACCCCCGCCGCTCCTGATAACACTTATCAGGAGGCCGGACAGCCTACCGGCGCCTGCCTTCTCCATGTAAGCCCCCCACACCCACTCCTGCATTCCACTCCTGCATTCCACCCTTAGCCCCACACTCAGCACTAAATCATGCTGTCAGCCCAAAATTAAAAATCTCGTCGAGAGCCTGACCAATGGCAGCACACCAAGTCCGGGTCCAGTCTCTCTCTCTGACCAATACAGGTGCCCATGCTTTGTTTCCTCACTGGTCAATCTGTTGCCTGCTCCAGCCCACCTGTGGGTACCTCTGCTGGGCTGCCAATGGCAACTTGCCATGTCCAGGTCCACTCTTTCTATGACCAATGCAGTTGCCCATGCTTTGTTTCCCCACTGACCAATCTACTGCCCTTACCCCCTATAAAACCCCATGCCCAGAACGGCCGGGCGCGACTTCTCTGGCCCCTTCTCTGGATCACAGAACCTCGCCCGGGAGCTAAATAAACTGGAATTTAGTTTTCCTTATACTGGTCTCAGTTCCTAATTTTAAGCTCGACAATAAGCCTTACAGACATACTCAAGACATAAAAGCAAAAAGCAACAACAAACAAACAGAGCTAGACTCAGATAGGATCTACCCAGGAGCTTGAGGCTGCAGTGAACTGTGATTGCACCACTGCACTCTAGCCTGGGCAACAAAGCAAGACCCTATCTCAAAAGAAAAGAAAAGAAAAAGAAAAATATATGATGAATATGTTGGAACTATTTAGAAAGGAATTTAAAATAACTATGATTAATATTTTAAAACTTTACCATAATGTTTCTTTTTGTATTTTTAGTAGAAATGGGGTTTCAGCTTGTTAACCAGGCTGGTCTCAAAACAAAAAAATGAAGTCAAAAGCTTTTTTTTTTGTATTATATCTGATTTTTTTTTAGTTTTCTGCAGGAATACTGGTTTGCTGCAAGCCACTCCATTGTATCCCTAAAGTGACTTCTGTACTTTCATTTTGACTATATTATTGACTTTGTTTCATTGGATGTGAAAGTGAATACCTTTTTAAATATTTAAAACTTATTATTATTTCCATGAACTATTTGTTTCCTTTGTCTGTCTTACTATAATACTAATTTTTTTAAGTTCTAGAAGCACTTTTTGTTTGTTTTGGTTTTTGGTTTTTTTTTTTAGAGATGGGGTCTCGCTATGTTGCCCAGGCTGGAGTGCAGTGACTCTTCACAGGCGTGATCCCACTACTGATCAGCATGGGAGTTTGACCTGCTCCATTTATGACCTGGGCTGGTTCACCCCTCCTTAGGCAACCTGGTATGTATAACTGAAGTCCCAAAAGAAAAGTAGAGAGAGCATGGAGAAGAATCATATTTGAAGAGATAATGGCAAGGAATTTCCCCAAACTGATTAAACAAAGCAACCATAGGTTCAAGAAGTTCACCAAAACTCTGAGGAAAAAAAAATAACCTAGAATTTTATAGTCAGCAAAAATCTCCTTCAAAAAAGAAAGGAAAAAAAGACATTTCAGACAGACCATGAGAATCCACTGCCATCAGCACGTCAGTAAAGAAATACTAAATGGAATTTTTCAAGAAGAACAAGATCTCAGATGAAGCAAAAAGAAATGTAGGCCAGGCATAGAGGCTCATACCAATAATCCCAGCACTTTGGGAGGCCAAGGTGGAGGTTCATTTGCATCCAGGAGTTCAAGACCAGCCTGGGCAATATAGCAAGGCCTCATCTCAACAAAAAATAAAAAATTAGTCAGGTGTGGTGGCGCACATCTGTGGTCCTAGCTACTCAGGAGGTTGAGGTGGGAGGATCACTTGAGCCTGGGAGGTCGCAGCTGCAGTGAACCATGATCATGCCACTGTACTCAATCTAGGTAACAGAGTCCCTGTTTCCAAAAAAGGAAAACAAAGAAATTTAGTAGGGAAGGAATAGCAATAAAAGAGCAAATATGTGAATTAATATAAATGAATATTGACTGCACAAAGTAACATATTGCCCTCTGGGGTTTTGAATGTATGCAGAATTAAATAACAAAAATAAAGTAAAAATGAGGATGGAGGTAGATGGAGTTAAAGTGTCCCACTAAACAAAACTCTTAGGTGAGTGAGAAATAAACCTATCCTTTAAGTTAGAATCTTTTGGGGGCTACTTGTGTATTCCTTCCCTAGGGCTGTCATAACAAATTACCACAAACTTGGTGGCTTAAAACAACCAAATTATGTAAGAATTTTATTTTCTTACCGATCTAGAGGCCAGAAGTCCAAAATCCAGACATCAGCAGGGCTGCATTTTTCCTGAAGCCCCTAGGGGAGAATCCTTGCTTGCCTCTTCCAGCTTCTGATGGCTCCAGGTGTCCCTTGGCTTATGGCTGCATAACTCCAATCTCTGTCTCTGTCTTCAGAACTGTGGGAAATAATTTTCTATTGTTTACAAATTACCTAGTCTCAGATATTTTGTTATAGTAGTACTAAGGGACTAAGACACTTCAGTTCCTGAAACAGCACCAGAGTAATAAATGTGAAAGATGTCTTTGTTGCTCATAACAAACCCCTTTCAACCACAACTGAGTTAATGAGGCGATGTTAGAAAAGTCCCTACATAACCACAGGATAGGGCAACCAAACTGTGATTAGAAGGTTGGAAAGTTCTGCCCTACTTGGTGACTTCTAGGGAAAGGAAAAGGGCTGAAAGTTGAACTAATCACCAATCACTGCTAATTAATTAATCATGCCTATATAATGAAGCCTCTATGAAAACACAAAGAACTGGGTTCAGACAGCTTATATCCCAGACCTCCCTACAGGCACTTTCTCTTTTCTGTTCTTTAGGAGACATAGGTGGGGTAAACATACAGAAATGTGATTGCTTCATTCAACCAAGAGCCTTAGCCACAATTAAAAGATGTTCAGATGGAACTGTACAGGAATGTGATGCTGGACAACTACAGCAACAGAGCACATTAGGTATGGATCACTTCCCTGTAGTCCACATTTTGTTGTTTTTTGGGTTTTGGGTTTTTTTCGTTTGTTTGGTTTTTTTTTTTTTTTTTTTTTTTTGGTTTTAAGGATCACAGAGTTGAATAGGCAAGAATGAAGGGAGAATACGGAAGAAGCTCCCCCAAACAAAGACAGAGGGAGGGGGCCTCCAAAGTTGAAAGAGGAGGTCTCCTTGTTTTGGGGGTTTGAGTTGGATTCTCACTCTGTCACCCAAGCTGGAGTGCAGTGGTGTG
This sequence comes from Cacajao melanocephalus, assembly GCA_963573385.1. Lineage (NCBI taxonomy): Eukaryota > Metazoa > Chordata > Mammalia > Primates > Pitheciidae > Cacajao > Cacajao melanocephalus. Next base: position 3,247 of record CAUYLG010009084.1, read on the forward strand.
ATCTCAGGTCACTGCAACCTCCACCTCTTGGGTTCAAGTGATTCTCCTGCCTCAGCCTCCCAAGTAGCTGGGATTACAGGCACGTACCACCACGCTGGTTAATTTTGTATTTTTATTAGAGCTGGGGTTTTGCCATGTTGGCCAGGCTGGTCTTGATCCACCCACCTCAGTCTCCCGAAGTGCTGGGATTACAGGCTTTTTTCGGAGGGAGTGGTAGAGAGTATGCAGTTCAGGCTGGTTTCAAACTCCTGGGCTCAAGTGGTCCCCTGGCCTCAGCCTTCCAAAGTGCTGGGATCACAGGCATGAACCACCATGACTGGCCTTTTCCGCCATTCTTAAAAGCTTCAGGGTTATATTTTAAGCATTTCCTGTTGTCATATACTTCCTGCCATCATATTTCAGCAACCTCTACCACCTCCGAAAGTTTCTAGCTTAAACAATTATTGATTTCCTGCTAGCTCCCCTTTCGGTCAGCTTTTTAATTTTATATTTGTATTCAAATGAATCATCATGTTGATTAAAAAATTTTAAACAAGATTATAGTGAAAAAGAAGATTCCCTTTCACTATTTATCTTCCCCATATACATCTATTACGACGGGTTTCTTTTTAAAACTACTTTGAGTACTCATAACTGATTTTGTATTCTAGTTCAGAAGAAATGTCTGAATGTTAAACGTTTACCTAAAAATGCTATGTTATTATAACAGTTATGAAGCTTCCCCCCTTTAAAACTGATGCTCCAGGAAGATACAACCTTATTATCACAATTTAAAGAGAAAATGAGACTTCGAGGTTCAGATTCTTCCACAGTCACAGTATCAGCTACCCATGCAGTGACCCACATTTAGGTGATTACACACACTCATACACAGATTCATACACGATGTTGCCTCCCACCTGCACACACTCAATACGACCTCTCCATCCCCAAAGCTGCACACATCTTGACCTCACCTCTCTCTCATACACACACCAATCTTACCCGCACGCGGTTTCTTTCACTCAACTACCCAGACACTCCTCATCCCAGCAGCACAAGCAGTCCCACCGCGGTCTCACATACACTCCTTTGCCCAGTCTCACATGCATGGCTGGGATCGCGGATTTGTCCCCTTCAGACTACTACTCCTGGTTCGGTCCCAGACGCTCAGGTCCCACAGTGGGGCGCGCTCTCCCGGGTCCTCTATACGCTCCGCAGCTGCCCACCTCAAGAGCGTCTGCGTGCTTCCAGCGTTAAGCGGAATTCCGAGTAGCCTCCGGGGAACAGTTTGGTCACTGCGGCCAGACTCCCGCCTCAGGACCCAGAAGACGCAGCCCACTTTGGCTGGACCCATCCAGTCCCCGGCGAGACTTGGACTACGTTTCCCAGAAGACCCTGCGGCCAAGCGTGTCTCCCGGGGAAGGGGCGGAAACCTGGGAGCCACCCTCTGAGGCTGGGCGGGGTGAAAGAAAACTTGCACCAGATGACTTAAACAGGCAAGAAGGACTTGGTTGAAGACTATTGCAATAGTCAATTTCCAATACAACAGCAGCTGGAGATTTATAGCCAACGGGTTGGGTGAAGGAGTTAAAGGATGGTAAATTACTAAGAGGAAGTTCAGTATCAAGGGTGGGGGGATTCTTGCTGAACTGGCTTAGCTGGATTCTTTCCGAAGTGGGGTTCGCAGGCCATGGAGGAGGCCTAGCCAAACAAAAAGGGCTCAGAGGAGCCTGACTAAAGCTTGATCTAGGGAGTCCTTGTCAGGAGAGACTCCCGGAAGGCTCTGATGGGCGGCTTAGCTCAAAGAGATACTTTTGTTGGTGCCAGAGTCCGCGCCACGGGAATCAGGATGGCTGGGCTATAGCTTTCGGCAACCTGTCGCTCCTACACTTCCCAGAAGCCTCTAGGCCCACGGTTGTCTCCCGCGATAACTAAATTGTCTCTTGCGGAGTGGGCGGGGTCTTCCCGCGAGTGTGAGCGAACGGCCTCGGGGCTTTGTGAGAGAACTGGGGTCGGCTTGTTTGGATTCCAGAGGAGCGGAGCTGACACTACCCGAGCAGGCGTAAGTGAGGCGGCTTGGATACTTGCGCGACAGGAACCCCGACCTGTGTGGCTGCGTGGGGAGCAGACTAAGGAGCGATTGCGAAGAGTGTGTACGGTTGTGACTGTGGATGTCTCTGTGGTGGGCGTGTGTCTGTGCGACCGGGTGTGCAACTCTGAGGGCGGGGAGGAGGACTTTTTGTTTATGTTTGTGCGAATGTGATTAGAGTTTAATTGTGACTGGGTTGGGCACCGTGTTTGCGAGTGTGAGGTTCCTGGACCGCGGTTGTGACTGTGTGTTCCCTTGGGGGTGTGTGTGTGTTTATTACCATTTGCCGAACTGTGTGCAGTATGCCTTGACTGTGAGGTTTGTGGCTGCTTCCGTGTGTGTGTGTGTGTGTGTGCATGAGCGCGCGCGCGCGCGCGCCTATTGGTGATATTCTTGATATAGGGTGCGTGTGAATTTGTTGTCATTTGTGACTCCAAGGTGTATGTCACTGGGAGTTTGAGTGAGACATGCCCACGGACTCTGTGGTTGTGTCCCTGTCTGCCCTCGTGGTGTGTGTGTGTGATTGTGTGACTGTGTGCAGCCTGTTGTGTTTAGGTTTGGGGTGCCTGTGACGTTTATGTCCCCATGGTGTGAGTGAATGAGTTTGTGTGACTATATGTCCGTATAGCCAGTGTGGGTATGGGGAGTCTCTGTCTCTCTTTGTGACTTCAGCCACTGGAGACCTATCTGAGCTCAGAAACAGATTCTGCCCAGAACAGCGTTGACCCTGCCGTTGTCTGGGATGCCTGGATTGAGCAGGACGCCCTAGACTTCTGTGACCTTCCTCTGTAGGTCTCGGGCAGTAGGGACTGAGCCAAGATAACTTCTGACGTAGTCAAACTGGCTCCCTCTCAGAAGAACCTGATGTTTCCTGACTCCTTTCTCCTTTCTCAGCTCTGCCCTGCTTGGAGAGAGGCCTCCAGAGAGGAGTAAAGAATGGCTGTTGAACATCCACAAGGCACCTGCAAGGTAGCTTGTCCTTTCCTCTTGTTTCCTGAAGTCCCATTTTCTTGGTTAGGACATAGTTGCTTTCCTTTTCTTGAAAATTCTTGCCTATCAGATGACCTGATCCCTGGAGTTTCCCTATTGAGAAAATGTGATATCTTCAAACCCCACCTCCCACAGCTGATTTTATCTTACTAATTTGTCAGTTTTAATTTTTCTTTACTTTATTTTTGAAACAGAGTCTGGCTCTGTGGCCCAGGCTGGAATGCGGTGGTGCGATCTCGGCTCACTACAGCCTCACCTCCTTGACTCAAGCAATTGTTGCATCTCAGCCTCCCAAGTAGCTGGAATTACAGATATGTGCCACGAAGCCTGGCTAATTTTTGTATTTTTAGTAGAGATGGGGCTTTACCATGTTGCCCAGCCTGGTCTCACACCCCTGGGCTCAATCCATCCACCTGCCTCCGCCTCCCAAAGTGCTGGGATTACAGGTGTGAGCCACCACACTTGACTTTAATTTTTCCTTATGCCATCTTTTTAAAAAATATGATTTCTTTCAGATTGTATAAGTAAAACATGATTGTTTTAATTAATTTCAAAAGTACAGAAATCCCAAATGAAGAAAATTTATATTTTAGCTATGCACATAAAACATAATTGAATTCGTGTAGCATTTGTCATTTTATATCCTACATTTTCATTTAAAATTAAGTATTTTCCCACATAGTATATTTGGAAAATATTTTTAGAGATGCATAACGTTTACTTGAATGCCTATGGCTTTTTTCTTCTTCAAACTTGGTAGAGAAGTGGGACCCACTTGTGCAGTTTAACAAGTAAAACACCCATTTGTGCAGCTTAACGAGTAATTATAAAGACCCACGTAAGGGGTACCCAGATCAATAAATAGAATACAGCCATCACCGAAGGAGCCTCTGCTGTACTTCCTCACAGCCACAAACAACATTGTGCTCTTGTGATGATAATCACTGTGGTCATTTCTTTGCTTTTCATTAGAGCTTTAGTACATATGGATGAATCCCAGAGCCATGTAAGTGTAGATTTTGTTTTCTTTGTTTGAATAGACATTCTTTTGTTTCTTTTTTTCACAAAAGACTACGTAAAAGTGACACAGTGAGATGGAGTCTTGCTCTGTTACCCAGGCTGGAGTGCAGTGGCGCAATCTCAGCTCACTGCAACCTCCACCTCCTGGATTCAAATGATTCTCCTGCCTCAGCCTTTCAAGTAGCTGGGATTACAGGTGCATGCCACCAGGCCCAGCTAATTTGTGTAGTTTTAGTAGAGACGGGGTTTCACCATGTTGACCAGGTTGGTCTTGAACTCCTGACCTCTGGTGATCCGCCTGCCTCAGCCTCCCACAAGGGTAGTCAAAAATGAAACATGATAAAGGAGAAGAGTAAAAGATACCATACAAAGAAGGCTTGATTATACCAGATGTCATTAACATAAAAATATTAGAAAAATCTATATTTATATCTAAATCTATATCTAATTTTCATATCCCGCACTTCCAAAAACGTATTTGAGGAGGCCAAGAATAAAAGAAAATGGTCTCTCTCTCTCTCTCTACACACACACACACAAACACACACACACTACGCACTACACACACACCACACATTTTATTTGTACCATTTAGGACTAAGCTGCAAATATTTTGCCACTTTATTTCCTAACAATAAGAGTATTCTCTTACATAACCACAATAGAGTTATTAAAATTTTAACATTTATATGATACTCTTATCTAACCCATATTTAAAATTTGACTCATCCCAGTGATGTTCCTTTTAACAAACCACCCTGTCCTCTCTCCTCATGTATCCAGGACCCACTTTAAAATTACACATTAAATTTACTAATTATGTCTCTTTAGTCTGCTTTAATCTAGAGGAGTTGCCCTCCCTTTGTCTTTCATGATCTTGACATTGTTGAGGAGAAGCCAGTTATTTTGTAAAAAGTCCCTTAATTTGGGTTTGTCTTATGGTTCTTCATGCTTGCATTCAGGTTATGAATTTTGTGGCAGGAATACCATAAAGGTAATATTGTATCCTTCTCGGTGCATCATCTCAGGAGATACATGATGCTGACTTGTTCCATTTCTGAAGATGTTAACTGTGATAATTTGTTAAGGGGATATCTACCATGTTTCTCCACTGTAATATTGGCAGTTGTCTATTTGTAATTAATAGATAATTTGTGGAGATATACTTTGTGTAAATAACTGGTCACCAAACTTTTCCCCACTAGTTTAAAATCCATTCATTGATAATTATTCTTGGATCTGTTATTAGTATGAGGTAATAGTAATAATGGGAGGGTTTTTTTTGGGTTTGTGGCTCACTGAATGACAGTAATCACTGTAAAGGGCTAGGACTAAGATGAGCAAGTAAGACAGTGAGAAGCACTCACTGCCAGATGTAACTACAGTTGCATGACCCTGAGACGGAATGCCTCAAATTTTGCACCCTGGGTTCTTCATTCTTAAGACAATCATCATCAGGGTTATAAGTGCAGGGTTGGCAATCCGAGAGTGAACGCCTCAAGTTTTGTGCCATAAGTGCCTCACTTACCTTAGCCGTGCCCTGTTCCTGCTGTGGTGCTGCACCTGTGGAAGTTGCTGGAACTTTCAGACAAGGCTATCGGGTGCTGCTGGCCACCTTTTACTTTAAGAGCTGGGAGCTAGAGAAGCTGCTTGACTGAAGAAGCCTGTTAAAGTTACCCATGCTGTAGGAGCTGGGTGCTGGGGAAATTGAATGTGCTGCTGGAGGTAGACCTGGATGCTGGAGCCACCTGCCAGGCAAGCACACCAGAACCAGAAAGGTATGCCCCTTCCTCTTGCATTGTCTTTCAGACATCTACTGACAGAGCTTAACATTGTTCTGGCAAGGAAAAATATTTCTATAGCCCAGGTCTACTTGTGCAGAGTGAAAAAAGGTGAATAAAGGGTGAATTTGGAACTGAGGGGCAATACCTTGATAACTGGCACACAGTCTTCTAAAAGAGCTTTAAAGTTAATTTTTAAAAGTGTAAGTCGGGCCGGGCATGGTGCCTCACACCTGTAATTCCAGCACTTTGGGAGGCCAAGGTGGGTGGATCACGAGGTCAGGAGATTGAGACCATCCTGGCCAACATAGTGAAACCCCATCTCTAGTAAATATACAAAAAAATTATCTGGGTGTGGTGGTGCACACAGGTAGTCCCAGCTACTCGGGAGGCTGTGGCAGAATTGCTTGAACCTGGGAGGCGGAGATTGCAGTGAGCCAAGATCACACCACTGCACTACAGCCTGGGCAACAGTGTGAGACTCTGTCTCAAAAATATATATAAGTCATGGCTGGGTGCAGTGGCTCACACCTGTAGTCCCAGTACTTTGGGAGGCCAAGGTGGGTGGATCACCTGAGGCTGGGAGTTCAAGATCAGCCTGACCAACATGGAGAAACCCTATCTCTACTGAAAATACAAAAATTAGCCAGGTGTGGTGGCACATACCTGTAATCCCAGCTACATGGAAAACTGAGGCAGGAGAATTGCTTAAACCTGGGAGGCAGTGGTTGCGGTGAGCCAAGATTGTGCCACTGCACTCCAGCCTGGGCAACAAGAGCAAAACTCTGTCTCAAAAAAGAATATATAAGTCATTTATCTAAGACTGACTTTGATGTTTAGGTGTGACATGAGATAGGGATATAATACTTTTCAATATATATTTATTTATTTTTTGAGACAGTCTCACTTTGTCACACATGCTGGAGTGCAGTAGTTTGATCTCAGTTCACTGCAACTCCCACCTCCCAGATTCACTTGATTCTCCTGCCTCAGTCTCCCGAGTAGCTGGGACCATAGACACGTGCCACCAGACCTGGCTAATTTTTGTACTTTTTTTAAATGGATCTATGATTACATCTTTTGAATTTTTCCATATACACAATCATAAGATCTGCAAACGTCAGTTTTGTTTCTTGCTTTCTAGTGTTTACATGTTTTATTTGCTACAACCTTTAAGGACATACACATATTTGATGTGCTTCTTCCTGTTTTTTATAGGTACTGTTCATCAGTATGAGGAAATTACCTTCTACTCATAGCTTGTTAAAGTTTTGTGTTTCTTCTTATAGTAACTGGAATTTGGGTTTTATCAAATTCTCTGATTGTTGTAGACAATTGTGCATTTTTCTCTCTAATCTGTTAATATAATTAATTAAGTGATTTTTAAAAATATTGGAGCAATCTTGTATTCCTTGGATAAAATCAATTTATTCATAAAGTTTGCTTTTTTAAAAAAAAGTTTGCTTTTTAAATTATTATATGCAGCTTGCTAGAGTTTTATTTAATGTATGTGTGTGTTCATAACTTATATTAGCCCAAAATTATTCTCTCTTCATACTGAGTATTTTTTCTTATTTGGTATCATGGCTATTAGACTCCTTTCATTAGAAAAATTGAAAAATGTTCTTTCTGTTTCTTTTTTCTTCTTTTGCCCTCAAAGTCTGTGTTTTTCCCTGAAATATTTTATATATTCAGATGTATATAAAATATTTTTAGATTAAGTGATAATACCCATATAACCACCATGAAGTTTAAGAAAAATACAACATTGCTAGTATCACAAAGCCATCTGCCTGCCCAAACCAAATTAGTCTCTTTCATTCTCCACTGAAGTGTAACTATTAAGTAGATTTTGTAAAAATCATTCTCTGCTATTATAATTTTTTGCCAACTTTGTATAACTCCCTAAAGAACATTATACAGCTTTGTCTGCTTTTAAACTAATAGAAATTAAATCATAATATATGTGCCCTTTTAAGTTTTGTTTTGTTTTGTTCTGTTTTGTTGAAACAGAGTCTCACTCTGTCACCCAGGCTGGAGTGCAGACAATCTCAGCTCACTGCAACCTCCACCTCCCAATTCAAGTGATTCTCCTGCCTCAGCCTCCCAAGTACCTGGGATTACAGGTGCTGCACCACCAAGCCCAGCTAATTTTTTGTATTTTTTAGTAGAGGCAGAGTTTCACCATGTTGGCCAGGCTGGTCTCAAAATCCGGATTTAAGTGATCCACCCACTTTGGCCTTTCGAAGTGCTGCAATTACAGGCATGAGCCACCACACCTGGTTCATGTTGAATAGTTTAGATGTATCTTGTTTAATTACACTACTATTTCATAACCTTTGTGACTATATCACAGTATACTTTTTCCAACATATTTTTTATGTGGATAATTGGCAGTTTCCAGCATTTTACTCTTAATAAAACTGTTATAAACATTCTAGTGGATGTTTTACCTAGGAGTGGAATTGCTGGGTAATAGGGAATATGCATGTTAGCCTAGATAATGCCAAACTCTTTCAAAGTGGTTGTATGAAAAAGTGGTCTACTTCCAACAGTGTATGTTTGCCGCCGCATTTGCCACATTTTTGCCACATCTTTCCCAACATTTGGAATAGTCACACTTTTTACCTACCTAGTATACTTAGTAATATCTCATTATGGTGTTAATTTACATGACCATGACTATTAATGAAACAGAACATCTTTTCATTTGCATTATCTTTTGTCTCCTTTTCTCTTTTTTTTTTGTTTTTTTCAAAATTTGTTCATTTAGGCAAGATTGACATGAGATACACTTAACCATTTTAAAGTGGTATTTAGTATAAATTCAGTGGTATTTGCTGTATTCATAGTATTGTGCAACTATGGTTTTCTCTAGCTTTAAACCTTTATCGTCTGCCTGTAGAAACACCATGTACCCATTTGAAGCACAGACTTTTAACTTGGATGAATTTAAATTGATGTGTAATTTTCTTTCATTGCTTGTGCTTTTAGTGTCAAATCTGAGAAGTAACTGCCAAATCTGAGGTCATGAAGATTTAGAAATCCTGGTCAATCTGCATTGCAGTTCCATATAGATTTTGGGTACCCATTGCAGTTCCATATGGATTTGAGGAGTGGCTTTTCATTTCAAAGGCCACTGAAGTGTTAACAGATTGCATTGAGTCTGCAGATTATTTTAGCGAGTATTGCCATCTTCATGTTAAGTCTTCTAATCCGTGAACATGAGGTTTTAATATGTTTCATCTCCAACTGATGTACTGCAATTCAATTCTGGCACTGCTACCCAGAGTTGGTGTTTGATTCCATAGGTTTTAGCATATAGTCCCCAGTAAATCTGCCCTTACTTTAGGCCAACTAGCTACAATTCCAGGAGGTTCTCTTGACTCCCTTCCCCTTCCCTCTTGATTTAGTAATTTACTACAACTCATAGAATTCTGGAAAGCACTACACTTAAAATTACAGTTTTATTACGAAAGGTAAGGATACAAATTAGGAACAGCCTAGTAAAGAAACACATAGAGCAAGGTCTGGAAGGGATCTGTACACAGTTTCTGTGTTCTTTCCCTGTGAAAGCAGGGTGTGTCACCAGGGAAGCTCCACTGAACTTTGGGGTGGAATTTCATTATGTAGGCGATTAATCATTGGCCACATGATTGAACCCAGTCTCCAGCCCCACTTTCTTCCTCCGAAATTGGGCTAGCTGAAAGTATTTTTGATGACTGCCCCAATTCCAAAGCTACTCAGGGGTCCTCCATGAGTTACCTCATTAGCAAAAACTCAGGTGTGATCCATAACAAAGACATATCTAGCTCTGTGCTAGGAACCCTAGGACAAAGATCTGACAAATTATTACACAGGGCGTAAGCAAGACCAGGAGTGAAAATGGTGATGTCTTCCTATTTATTTAGCGGTTTCTTTTCTCTTGGGCAATTTAGCTTTTCATTAATGATTTGGGAAAGATCTTATATTTTACATGCTAGTTCTTTGACAGTTAAATATTTTGTAAATATCACCCATTCTGTGGCTTGTGTCTTTTTAACAGATTTTATTCATAACTGAGCTGTGAATCATGCTTATATTGCTATGCAACTTTGTTTTCCATGTAATTAATATTACCTTTTTGTCCACATATTTATCACTAATTTATATTCAAAATCTACTGGAAAAAAAATCTTTTTCCAGTATGTTCTGTCAGTTCCTTGGGTTTAGAGACATCTCTTCTATGATCCTTTTTGTTCTCTGCTGATTGCTTGTACCACTGTTACTCTAGAATTCTTTCTTTTTAAATTCACTGCCCTTCTGTGCTGAGTTGTTTCTTGTATTCCCTGCCTTCCTGTTTCTTGGTTTGCTTCTTCTTTATATTGGTGGCATATGAGAAAGGATGAATGAGAGTTAAATTTTGTGAGTCCTAGTATATTTTTCAACCAATATATTGATTCTTTGGCAGGGCATAGAATTCTACATTGAAAATGTTTTACCTCAGAATTTTAAAGTTATGATTTCTGTCTTATAGTTTTTGTTTAGAACTCCAAAGCCATTTTTATTCCTAGTCTTTGGTTTATACCCTGTCTTTGTATTTTGGAGCCTTTTAGGGTATTTTCTTTGTTCCCACTGTCCTAGAACCTAATAAAAATATATCAAATGTGAATCATTTTTATTTTTTATTCTATATACCAAGTGGACTCATGTCTTTTAGGTCTGGGATGTTTCCCTTAATGCTTACTTTTTAGAACAATCTGTATTTTCTGTTTTCTTTGAAAATGTTCAAACATAGAGAAAAAAGAATATTCCGGTGAATTCTGAATACCCGTTTTCTTCCTCTGTTTGGGCCACTGTAAAAAAATACCATAAAGTACATATCTTATAAACAAAAGAAACTTATTTTTCACAGTTGTGGAGGCTGGAAAGTACATGATCAAGATGTTGGCAGACTCAGTGTCTGGTAAGGATCTGCTTTCTGCTTCGTAGATGGCACCTTCTTTGTCCTCACTTGGTAGAAAGGGAAAGGCAGCCCCCTGGGTCCTCTTTTATAAGGGTACTAATTACATTCATGGGGGCTCTGCCTCATGAGCTAATCACCTCCCAAGGCCCCACCTCCTTTCACCATTACATTGATAACTAAAGTTCAACATTTGATTTGGGGGTTGGGAGGACACACACATTCAGACCTTATCACCCATCATCCAAATTCTTCAGTTTTTGCCATTTTGCCACATTTCTTTTATCTTTATTAATACACACACATACATATTTTTTTCTTGAATCATTTAAAAATAGGTTGGGGACATCTTCACATTTTACCATTAATAATTTTAATGTGTATATCCTTAGTATTAATGATACATCTCCAACCTAAGAAAATTAAAATGGACTTAACTAATATTCTCAAGCATTTTATGTTTAGATAGCTCTAGTAGTTTGCAAACTGTCTCTATGTAGCTGCTATTGTATTTGTTTGTTTGTTTTACCTGGGTGTGTGTTTGCCTTATCTAGGGTCCAGTCAAGATTTATTATACATTAGTTTTGGTCATTGGATCTCTTTAGTCTCTTTTAAGCTGAAGCAGTCTCTCATTTTTTGTTTTAGATGACATGGAATTTTTTTGAGAATCCAGGACAGTTATTTTATAGAATGTTGTTGGAGTCCATCCCACAGACCCCAGCTTCATGGCAGATGAATAAATGCACTCAGACTCAAATTTCCAGTGAACGAGTAGGCCAGGGGTCATGAGCTACTCACAGAGAGAGATCGCAACGATACAACTCTGACTAGTTTGCCCTCTCCACATTTATTCAGTATAGATTTAATAACAGAGGCTCCAAGTTAACATACTTGCAGAGGAAGAGTAAAGACCAGGTTCCAAGCCCAAAGCAAACACCATTAGAGGGTGATGTCCCTGGTCGAACTCCTCCCCAAGAGGGCCATCCAGCTCAAAAGGTTAGTTTTGAGGTCACATGAGTAAACAAGTTAGGTAAACTCCCACATTCCTTTTACTCTAATTTATCTAACTAAGGGGACAAGGCTGCCTTCAGCCAAGAACTATAGAAAAAACCCTTAGGCCTTCCAAAAGAGTTGGAGATTATATTTTATAACTTTCTCTCATATTTTTCCCTTAATATTTTTGCCACCACCCTGAGTGAATCCCTGCAGAATGTCCCATAACCTTTACTTGTCTCATGGCTTTCTTATGTATAGGAAGCTTAGATTCAGGTTAAATATTTTTGGCAAGCATACCACATAAGTGGTATAATGGTACATCTTTTATTGTATTACATTGGGAGGCACATAGGTCAGGTTGCTCCACTACTGTTGATGCCAAGTGCTATAGGTTGGATGTTTGTCCCCTTCAAATCTTAGGTTGAAATTTTTCCCCCAATATTGGAAGTGGGGCCTAATGGCAGGTATTTCAGTTTTGGGGGTGGATCCCTGATGAAAAGATTAATACCCTCCCTGGGAGGCAGTGGGTGAGTGAGTTCTTGCTCTTACTAGTTCCCACAACAGCTGGTTGTTAAAAAGAATCTAGCAACTCCCCCGGCCCTCTCTTTTGCTTCCTCTCTCTCCACATAATCTCTGCACATCCTGGTTCCCCTTCACCTTCTACTAGTGGAAGCAGCCTGAAACCTTCATCAGAAGAAGATGTTGGTGCCATGCATCTTGTATAGCCTGCAGAACTGTGAGCCAAATAAACCTCTTTACTTTATCAGTTACCACCCTTAGATATGCCTTCATAGCAACACAAATAGACATCAAGTTTTACCACTTAAGATTAAGGTGGTGAGTACCAAATCCTTCTCTTATAAAGATATATATTTACCCTTTATAATTAATAAATAATCTGTAGAGTGATACTGTGAGATCAAGTGAATATCCTTTTCCCCAGCACAATTCATTATCTGGTTTTAGAATCCATTGGGGATCCTTGCCTGAATCTGTTATTCTATTGATGATTTTTAAACAGTGATTCTCAGGTTCCTTCATTTCTTCTAGCACACTTTGTAGATTCTTAGCAAACTTCTAAAAATGATTTCTTCTCAGTAGATGTTGGACTTTGTTGCTTGACCTCCCATATTTTCCTATTTTTGTATCTTTTTGTATGTTTTTAAAAGATATTTTATTTTTGAATGATTTGCTTTTATTCCCACTTTATATTTTCATTTTCTATGAATACTTTTTGTTACTTAATAATTCTTCCGTATTATTCTATTCTTGTACCATATGGAATAGCATCTCACATCCCTATGAAAATATACATGGTGACTTCTGAGGTTTTGTTTGTTCCCCAATGTAGTCTCTTCTGAGTTCCGTGGGTTTCTTTGTTTACTGTCTTTTATCTTACAGGCTTTTCTCGAATATCTAATATTTGCCTATTTTTTGTTTCTGTTGCTTTTGTGTATATTGAAGGTGTACAACATTTTGTATATATTTGAGGTGTTTTGTATATATTTAAGGTTTTGATATACATTATGAAATGGTTACTGTAGTCAAGCAAATTAACATGTTCATCATCTCACATAGTTACACCTTTTGTGTGTGTGGAGGGGGGCAAGAGCACCAAAAATCTACTCCTTATTAAAAAACTGAACTACAATACAATGACATTAACTCTAGCCCTCATGTTGTACATTGTATCTGTAGACTTATTATTTCTACATGTCTGAAATTTTTTATCCTTTGACCTGCATCTCCCCATTTTCTCCCTGACAGTCCCTGGTAACTACCATTTTGTATGGTATTTCTGAACCTTTTTTGTTAACATTCTATAAGTGAGTTCATTCAGTATTTCTCTTCCCATGTCTCCCTTATTTCACATAGCATAATGTCCTCCAGTTTCATGTCTGTTGTAGCAAATGGCAGGATCTCTTTCATTTTCAATGGTGGTTAGTATTCATCTATATATGTCAATTTCTTCATCCGTTCATCCATCAGTGGACACATAGGTTATTTTCACATCTTGTGAATAGAATAATACTGCTTTGAACATGGGGGAGCACATATCTTCATGAGGTGGTGATCTATTTGTAATTCAAGAGTGGGCCCTAAGAAGCTGTATGTGAAATTTTTATGTGTTGATTATTAGACTTTTATAGGTATTTAGTTCCCTCCACTTCTTACGTTTTTCTGGGGTTCTGCAGCATAAATCGTAAACTTTTTTACACAAAAATGTGTAATATGTGTGGCTTTTCCTTAATTTTAGTTAAGACTGTATCTTTTTTGGTTGGTCATCATTTATCTTACACTTTCACCTTAAAACGCTGGCTGAGCATGGTGGCTCATGCCTGTTATCCCTGCACTTTGGGAGGCTGAGGCAGGTGGATCACATGAGGTCCAGAGTTTAAGGCCAGCCTGGCCAACATGGTAAAACCCCATCTCTACTAAAAATATAAAAATCAGCCAAGCGTGGTGGTGGGTGCCTGTAATCCCAGCTACTTGGGAGGCTGAGGCAGGAGAATCACTGGAACCCAGGAGATGGAGGTTGCAGTGAGCTGAGATTGCACCATTGCACTCCAGCCTGGGTGACAAGAGTGAAACTCTGTCTCAAAAAAAAAAAAAAAAACTTAAAATGTTTTGTTGCTGCAGTGTTCTCATTGATTTCCTTTTATGTGGTGGGACTGTTCCTTTTACAAAGTCCTTTCCATTCCTTTTAATAAGGTTTAGTGAGGGCACAGGGATAAATGCACGTGATTCACTTGCCCTTTTTCAGAGAAATTATGTCCTACATCTAAAGAAATCTTATTTTTAGATGTTTATTTGTAAGGATAATACTTTTTGAAAATAATTTATGATATTAGCTATTCAATAAATGCATTTATTTATTTATTTATTTTTGCATGTACCAGAGTTCAAGTTGATTAAATTAACAGACATTATCCTTGTCTTCAAGAATCTTGGCTCTATTGTAGCAGACAGAAATTAAACAAGCATTCAAAGAAATATAAAAATTTTAACTATATGGAATGGATGTGTAAATTACCCATTATCAAAACAAAACAAACACAAAGAGGAAAAAAGTGCTCTGAGAAATGATGGTGGAGTATGTATAATTAAGACTGAACATGCAGCAAATATTTTAAAGATATTTCATTTACCAGAGATCTAAAGCATTGCTGGAAACTTGCAAGGCCAAGAGTAGGGGCAGTGGATATAGGGGGACATTTCAGGCAGATGAAATCATGATGGGGGTGAGTGGGTACAGTTTTGTGCATTTAAAGAACTATGAAGGCCACTGTAGCTACAGTGTATTGTTGGGGTGGGGGTGCCAAGAGGAATATAAGGTTTAAGAGACAGGCGATCACTGAGGAACTTTTAAGAGCAAGTTGATTTTGAGAGAAACAGTTCCAGGCTAAATATCACCCTGGGTGCTAAGGGTCCAAAACTGGAAATGCAGACAGCTAGAAGAAATGTTGCTTTAGTGTCCAAGCAAAAGATAATTCTGATTTGGATTAGCCAGTTGGAGATTGGAAGAACAATTTCAAGACATATTTAGACTTGCTTTAAACAGCATTGTTATGTGAGTTGTAGAAAGAGATTGATACTGGAATGTTTTCACCTTTTGGGGTGTGAGGTATTCACTCAGGGCCTTAAATAGTATCTTTAAATCCATTCCTTTCCTAGTCTCTACTTTTGTGGCAAATAAATCTCCCAAAATAATAAGCACTGGACAGGTACTTTATGCAAGTATGTAAGTAGATTAGTTGTGATCAAGGATGAGGTTCAGGATATTTATATATCTTCATCTTTATTGCAATCTTGTAGTATCACATTGACACCTGTCTTGTCTTCCCTTTCCTCTTACGTTAAAACTAGATTCTGTTCCTCTGCTGTAGCCCTTACTGAGTTCCTTCCTTTCCCAATGCCATCATAGAATTTGGAGGCACACTTATTTTTTAATTAAATGGCATAAACAAACCATATTGTAACCACAGATTAATTTTCCCTTTCCATAGCACATTCCATGCTTATTTAGCACATTAGTCTTTCATTTGGAAACTTCTCTTTGTGGATTATCTCTCTTTTTTGTCTCCATCAGTTTGTATGCAAGTCATGTTTATTACTGAATCATCCCAGATTTTCCACCCCAGGAAAAATGTAGTACTCCAAACAACCCTGAGAAATGAATATGATAATTACCCTCATTTATCAATGTTCATAACACTAGATTCATCTCTTAAGAAATTAAGACAGGGCCAGGACATCTGTATAATTACCAAGCTTTCAAAGTTTGCAGGGAACTTGTATCAAACTATGATTTAGAAATAATCTGTTTCCTGAATACCTCCTTCACTTTCTAGTCTTTTACTCATTTTCTCTGCTTTCCTAATCTGTTTTTCAAATTGCCCAGTTGTACATGAGAACTGCATAAGCCACTCAATTTTTATGAAAATTAAATTGTAGTTAAGTCTTTCATATCTGTTATAAACGTTTAATATCTCCTAGAACACAAACAAGTGAATGTTTGCTTTTATATTTTCTTTCAGACTGTGAATCAAGGTTGAGACCAAGAAATTATTTCTGAAAAAGGATATTTATGGAATAGAATCATCCTGATGGGAGATAATGGAAAAACTTACAAAACACAGCATTGAGTGTTCAAGTTTCAGAGATGATTGGGAATGTAAAAGCCAGTTTGAGAGAAAACAGGGATCTCAGGAAGGACATTTCAGTGAAATGATATTTACTCCTGAAGACATGCCCACTTTCAGTATCCAGCATCAGAGAATTCATACTGATGAGAAACTCCTTGAATGTAAGGAATGTGGGAAGGATTTTAGTTTTGTATCAGTCCTTATTCGACATCAGCGAATTCACACTGGTGAGAAACCTTATGAATGCAAAGAATGTGGCAAGGCCTTTGGTAGTGGTGCAAACCTTGCTTACCATCAAAGAATTCATACTGGTGAGAAGCCTTTTGAATGTAAAGAATGTGGAAAGGCCTTTGGTAGTGGCTCAAACCTTACTCACCATCAGAGAATTCATACTGGTGAGAAACCCTATGAATGTAAGGAATGTGGGAAAGCCTTCAGTTTTGGATCAGGTCTTATTCGTCATCAGATCATTCACAGTGGTGAAAAGCCTTATGAGTGTAAGGAATGTGGGAAGTCCTTTAGTTTTGAATCAGCCCTTACTCGGCATTACAGAATTCACACAGGTGAGAAACCTTATGAATGTATAGACTGCGGGAAAGCCTTTGGCAGTGGTTCAAACCTTACTCAACATCGGCGGATTCTTACTGGTGAGAAACCTTATGAATGCAAAGGATGTGGAATGGCCTTTAGCAGTGGTTCAGCCCTTACTCGGCACCAGAGAATTCATACTGGTGAGAAACCATATATATGTAATGAATGTGGGAAGGCCTTTAGTTTTGGATCAGCCCTTACTCGACATCAAAGAATTCATACTGGCGAGAAACCTTATGTATGTAAGGAATGTGGGAAGGCTTTTAATAGTGGCTCAGATCTCACTCAACATCAGCGAATTCACACTGGTGAGAAACCCTATGAATGTAAGGAGTGTGAGAAAGCCTTTAGAAGTGGTTCAAAACTTATTCAGCATCAAAGAATGCATACTGGTGAGAAACCTTATGAATGTAAGGAATGTGGGAAGACCTTTAGTAGTGGTTCAGACCTTACTCAACATCACAGAATTCATACTGGTGAGAAACCCTATGAATGTAAGGAATGTGGGAAGGCCTTTGGTAGTGGCTCAAAACTTATCCAGCACCAGCTAATCCATACTGGTGAAAGACCCTATGAATGTAAAGAATGTGGAAAGTCCTTTAGTAGTAGCTCAGCTCTTAATCGGCACCAGAGAATACACACTGGTGAGAAACCCTATGAATGTAGGGAGTGTGGGAAGGCTTTTTGTAGTGGCTCAAGCCTTACTCAGCATCGGAGAATTCATACAGGTGAGAAACCTTATGAATGTAAGAACTGTGGGAAGGCTTATGGGAGGGGTTCCGAGTTTCAGCAACATAAGAAAAGTCATAATGGTATGAAACTCTGTGAATTGGAAACTATAAATTGAAATTATGTGATGAAAGGACTCTAAACATATGACATAAGAAAATTCATAGTGGTGAAGAGCTCTACAAATAGAACTAAGGTACAGATGCCTTACTTATGCTTCACAGGTTAGTCAGTCTAAGAAAATTTATACAGGAAAAAAAAAACACCCCAAATAAAATAAATATTTGAAGATCTCATCTATATTCATTCCTTTATTACTTTTGGAAACTTCATACTTGTGAATGTTAAAAATGAATAAAAGCATTTATTGTATTTTGCCTCTATTTTAAACATTGGAAAACTCATTGCTGGGTTAACCCTGCTATACTTTTTAAATGGTCTTTTTTTTATTATATAGAATTACTGATTCAAAATTACTTATTGCAAGTCTAAATATATCATTTTTTCTTCTCTGATTATCATCTTTATACCATTTATTCAATAACCTTGTCCATTTTCATATTTTTTTATTGACTATTTGATAGTAAGTTACATTTTTATTTACATTAAGCTTGGATATCAGGTCAGTGTTTGTTTTTTAAATTTACATATTTGTATCTATGTCTCACCCTGTTTCTGGTAAATAATTGTTACTTTTAAGTATCCTTTAATATCTAATGAACCTGTACCTTTTATTTTAGAAGACTGTTTTACTTTCGTTTTATAAAATTATACTCTCCATTTTGCAGAACAGCTTTCCCTCATCATAATGTAGATAAGAAGAAAAAAAGTATATGGTTACCTGTAATCTTGCCAATCACAGATAATGACTGTCAAACTTTTGGAGCAAATCCTTTAATACTATCTCTCTCATTGTTTTGGAAACAAGGTGTGATTATGCTATACTAGAACCAGCCCTTAATATTTTTTGTCTGTAAATATGTTGTTACTGTTTTATTTGCTTTATAGTATTCACCTTTTTCTAACCCAAATTTTGTCAATTATTAAAAATTCTCCCACTATGAACACTTACCCTGATGGCCCCTTTTCAGTGTGTCTGCATTATTTATTGTTCACTTCAGAGATAATGTGTCAATATAAAAGATTTTTACATTACAGATAAAGCTGGCCTTTCCTTTGAGCAGCATTCCTGGCCTCAGTTCCTTTCCAATGTTAACCAATTTACTTATTCTTCCAGATCCTTTTATGTGTATCTATAATATACCTATGGTAATGTGGGTAGAATCAGAATACCTCAGAGCCTTATTGTATGGATTCTATAATTGTGCCTATCACATAAGTGCTTAGTGAATATTACCTATCACTATTATCTTCTCAAGCTTCATTTTTATTATTTATAGGAAAACTTTCAGCCATGACAAAGACCTCACAATGGAGAAAGACATTCATTTAAATGAGTGTAGGGAAAGTTTGACTGACACTCATTCCTTGTTGAATAAGAATATTTGCTGCTAGGCACAGTGGCTCACACCTATAATTTCAGCACTTTGGGAGGCCAAGGTGGGTGGATCACTTGAGGCCAGGAGCCTAGCCAACATGGTGAAACCTCATCTCTCTTAAAAATACAACAATCAGCCAGGCATGGTGGTGTGTGCCTGTAGTCCCAGCTACTTGGGAGGCTCAGGCACAGGGTTTGCTTGAACCTGGGAGGTGGAGGTTGCAATGAACCAAGATCATACCACTGAACTCTAACCTGGGTGACAGAGCAAGACTCTGTCTCAAAAAATAATAATAACAATAATTTGTCCTACAGAAAAATATAAGACTGTTAAGTGTGAGAGACAAATACACTACAAAATTTGTGCCAAGGTAGAAGTAAAAAGCTATGGCAGTTTTCTCCATTGAAATCCAAATACTAATTCAGTATTCTGCATGATTCTTTGCTTAACAATAAAATCCAGGCAGGCACAGTAGCTCATGCCTGCAGTCCCCCCACTTTGGGAGGCTGAGGCAGGAGCATTGCTGGAAGCCTGGAGTCTGAGACGAGCCTGGGTGACACAGCAAATCCCTGTCTCTACAGAAAATGTTTTAAAAAGAATCAGCCAGGCATGGTGACCTCCAGCTACTCAGGAGGCTGAGGTGGGAGGATCAGTTGAACCAGGAATTCAAGGCTTCAGTGCACTATTACTGTGCCACTCCACTGTAGCCTGAACAACAGAATGAGACCCTGTCTCCAAAAATAAATG